>CAUYQU010038688.1:0-35300 GCA_963574635.1 Cheracebus regulus
TGAACCACTATTAGTTAGACCAGGAATGACGGTCCAAGTTGGCTATAAATTTTATGAAATGGAAGAGATATATCTATTTGTAGGACTAGAGATTGATTTTCATAGAGAGATTCACAAGCCTGTTCTTGAGTGGAGCTGAACTCGCGCACACACACACACACACACACACACACACACACACACACACACAGAGAAGAATCACTGCACTTCCCCCACCCCAGTTGTTCAGAAAGCCAGCCAGGCTGAGGGTGCATTTGCAATACAGTGTTGCAAATAGCCCAGATTGATTTTCTTTTCACTAAGCTGGAAGCGGAGTTAATGGTTTTACAAGGAAGGATTGGAATAGGCTTGTAAAGATGGCCCACTGGGAAGCTCCTTCTCCCCTCGGCTGGGATTGGCTGGTCAGACATGCCCATTGATTATAAGTTTTAGCCTTGGGAACCAGGATGACTCATTCTGTATTTTTATGAATCAGCTGAGGGCTTCCTGGACGAAGGTCTCCCTTTTATCTGCTCTCTATTTTTAATAGAAACGTTTTTGTCATAATAGGATATGCTTTTTGCTTAGAATAAAGCATAAGCCCATTTGAACCACTATTAGTTAGACCAGGAATGACGGTCCAAGTTGGCTATAAATTTTATGAAATGGAAGAGATATATCTATTTTATATCATTTACTCTCTTTCATTCATGGGCCAATGAGATGGGTATTTTTCCTATAGAACAGAAGAGCAAATTGAGGCTTGGAAACATTGAGTCATTTGCCAAAAACATCACACAATAGTAGAGTTAGGTTTTGAATCCGCTTCTCCTTAAATCTTTGCTGTTTTTCTTTTATTCCATTTTGTCTCCCTTGGTGGAAAAGCCATAAGAAACGCGATTCTTCCATTAGCATGTGTTCTCACTTTCTTTCCTTTCTCCACTAAAGATGGTTCCTTTGCTCTTTTTATGTCTGGCTTAAGAGAATATTTTCTGGCTATTCCCAACGTAGTATGGCTTTCTCCAGAAAGTAGAGACATTTTGGTCAAATGCAGCTCAAAAATAACTGTTGCTGGGGCCAAGGTTGGAGGGGTAGCAGAGTCTTCTGTCTGAATTGTTTTCTGGAATGTCAGTTTTGATGGCAGATCGATTTCACCAATTATTCATTGAATACTTTACGCCACAAGAGGCTTAAGTGATCAGGTGGAAAAAGCATGTGGCCTTTGAAGAAACATGGACTTAGATATAAGCTTAAGCCTCCCCTCTTCCTATCCATGTAACATTGAGGGACGTGTCTCAATGCCTCCAAACTTCCCATACATTATCTGGGGGTAATAAGATGAACCTCATGGTGTTGTTGTGAGAGTCAGATGCAATAAAGAGACTGGCCTGCTGTCAGCATTTGATAAGTAGTATTCTTTGTGACTATCGTTGTTGCCATATCTAGACCAATGTGGTATATGCTGCTTGGTGACCTGACAACTTGGAGGCCATCATTTTAATCATGTATAGGCAATATCATGTCACATCTGCTTAGAGATTAAGAGCGCTTCCTAGACATGAGTCCCAGCTCTGCTACTTGCTAACTGGATGTCTTAGGTCTCAGGTGGCTTACTGAAAGCATGCTTTTAGGATTATGGGAGCAAGGGAAGCAGGCTAGAGCAGAGGAAGGAGCTAAGCAAGGATGTGGGCTTAGCTGGATATCACTGTAGTCAGTTCCACCTTGAAGCAAGGAACAGAAGGAAGCTCGTGTGTCATTGGCTGTGGGCTGCTTTGTGAGTGAGGACATGGAGCCTCTAAAGCAGAAGTGGTTTCCATTTGACTGAGGAAAATTCCCAAGGGAAGGGGACAGCTCTGAGCCTTGAGAAGCCAACACTTCCAGCCATTTGGGGATGAGCATGCTACCCGTAGATGGGAACTAGGTGAGGTACAAACAATGCCTTCTGGTTGGCCTTGGTCAGGTTGTTGTTAAGAACATGTTAACAAACTTCTGTTTCCTGGACTATAAAATGGAGATAATAATAGCATCCCCCTTCATAGTGTTGTAATGAAGTTTAAATGACATACCATATACAAAGACCTTTATAAGGATGCCTGGTGCATAGCAAGTAGTAAAAAAATGATAACCATTACTATCTAAACTTTTACTTTTGGTTGCCATAGATACTTTATATAGTTTATTATTCAAACTGGAACTCTTATATTTTGAGACTGGCGTATCAAGTAGTCAAAAAATGATAACCATTATTATCTAAACTTTTACTTTTGGTTGCCATAGATACTTTATAATAGTTTATTATTCAAACTGGAATGCCTATATTTTGAGACAGGGTCTTGCTCTGTCACCCATGCTGAAGCGCAGTGGTGTGATCATGGTTCACTCCACCTTGACCTCCCTGGCCCAAGTGATCCTCCACTGCCTTAGATTCCTGCGTAGGTGGGACCACAAGCATGTGCCACCATGCCCTGCGAATTTTTTTACATGTATTTTTTGTAGAGACAGAGTCTCACTATGTTGCTCAGGCTGGTCTCCAACAAACTGGACCTCATCTGAAAGCAAATGGGGCACTATTTAGAATTACTCCTAGACAGGAGAAGCTACAATCATAAACTGGGACTGTCTTATGGTGTGTGGTTTGCCCCTAACAGATACGAGTGAGAACTGTGCCATGCTGACATCAGTCTTGTCACAGTCGACTGTCTCTTGGACAGGGGCTGCTAGGATTTTAGGCTAGCAGAGGATCTCCAGGTTGTGCTGCAGGAATGTATTTAAGTGGCCATTAACAAATCTTCTCTGGTTTGTGGCTCAAATTGGCTTGCAGTAGAAGGGCACTAATGGATTAGGGACATTTATTCTCCCAGAGTGATTTACAGCAAGAGCCTACATGAAACTGCTGGAAAGAGACCAATTGGATGAAAAATGGTTCCAGCCAGTCAAGATTCCATTGGCTGATCTAAAAATGGGCTGAGGGCAGGCCACACCAGAAGAAAGCTACCAGATTGGTGGGATTCTAATACATATGTCATGAGGGTACAGTAAATGGGAGATAGAGAAGAAACAAACCGTACTGGCAGGTTATTATGAGTCAGGAAATGAGCTGGTTGTGATACACTCTTTGTTTCATTTCATCCTAATGGCAACTCAACAAAATCAGTATTGCCATCTCCAATTAAAGATGAGAAAACTGACATTCACAGACACATCAGGATCACAAACCGCTAAGTGGAAGAGCCATGTGAAAACCCAAGTGTGCCTTCTTCCTGGGCTCTTTACATTTTGGAGAATCAGAGAGACACAGTGACAAAGACATAAAAGAGAAAGAGACAGAGAGAGACACACACAAATCATGAGAGACCAAGAGACACCGAGAGGCAGACAGGCACAGACACAGGAATACAGAAAAAGAGCCAGGAATGTATTTGACTGATTTGAAGTACAACGGGTAAGACTCAAAATTGCACAGTACCATCCTGCCTCCCACCCCAAAACAGCCACTGTGTCTCTGCACCACATCCATTTTGTCTACACTTGTGGGATATAGTATGTGGGATGCTTTGGGGATTCCATCTAGATGGAGTTACTATGACCGTTGACCCAGAACACCCATGCTGATTAAACACAATCGCCACTCCTTGAATCCACTCGAGAGACAGGTGTTCCTTCCTCTGCCTCCTTTACCTTGATCGGGCCATTGCTACATTGGCAAATTGAGTATAAGTTATCCCAAAATAGCAGAGCATTAAACTGTCGCTAGGAAGGTTGATGCAATGAAAGATGGCCAACATGATATTCTGTGTTTATTCAGATAAACAAGCAGAGTCCATGAGGTTAAGTGACACAGATGTTTGTAAAACTGAGACATTGCTCAGAAGGTTTCTAACAGCCAAGCCAGGAGCTGCTCTGACATGGAGATGGAAACAATGTGTTCTGAATCACTCTGTATTAGACGGAAGCGTCAGAATTTGACAGGAAAGGATGACTCCATGCTGAGTCACATTTAAGCCTCATTTGATGATGAGAACATGGACGTGCTAGCTCTGGGGTCATTTTTATTTAATGAAATTTGCATTCTCTCATCAACCGAGTCCTTGTGGATGAGGGCTGGGGATAGTAACACTATTCACTATCCAATAACGGAATTGGACTTCTTGCTTACCAGTGATTTGAAGAGGAAAGGAAACCTAGAATCAGTGATTCTTCTATCTCATAAGAACAAAGAAATATGCTTTGACCCCTTCACTTGAACTCACTGTTTATGCTTAGCCATCTTGCCCCCTGAGAATATTTTGATCTCACTACCACTACAGAAGCCTTTGTTTTTTCTCTCCTTTTTGTGTCCCTTCTCCCTCAGTCTGTATCTTCACATATTCCTGTCTTCCAATTTTTCCATTCTGCTGCTAAAAAATCATAGTAATACCCACCGAAGAATAACCCCAGTAACAGAAGCAATAATTGGTAGAATTTACAATGGAGGGGAAAAAAGATTCAGGAATTAAGATTTGTTATAATAATACTTTACATGAAATAGGATTCATCCAAGTAGAAATAATTTCAGAAAATAAAAGTGAAGTAAATGGCAAATAGCTTAACAGCTTATTAACAGCTTAACAACAAATAGCCTAAATATGCCATTTAGAACATTTTAATTTGCTAAAAATCAACACTGTTGTCATAATTCTGATGACTTCTTTGTAGTAGGTATTTCCTCAGGATTAAAACTTTTGGGCGGTTAAAAGTATGGAATTAAAAATAAGCTGGGATCAAAAGGAAGAGCCTGAAGGAAAAGCAGGAATGAAGGTGGATGGGTCCATTCAGAAAAGGTTCACTCGTTCCACCTAGTTGGTCAACCAGCATTGGCAAGGAATCCATGCAGATGAGTAGGAAGCTGCCTGTCCTCTGGAAAGTGCTGGGCTTTAGTTTCAGGCAGACAGACATGGGTTAAAATTTTGCTTTGCCCTTTATTAACCATGTGTGTTTGAGCAAGTTGCTTAGCTCTCTTTTTTTTTATTTTTTGAGACAGAGTCACACTCTGTTGCCCAAGCTGGAGTGCAGTGGCACAATTTCAGCTCATCACAACCTCCGCCTACCAAGTTCAAGTGATTCTCCTGCCGCAGCCTCCCAAGTAGCTGGGATTACAGGCGCCTGCCACCACTCTCAGCTAATTTTTATATTTTTAGTAGAGACTGGGTTTCTCCATGTTGGCCAGGCTGGTCTCGAACTCCTGATGTCAGGTGATCTGCCTGCCTCAGACTCCCAAAGTACTGGGATTACAGGCATGAGCCACCCCACCTGGCAATTTTTTTTTCTTTTTTTTTTTTTTTTTGAGACAGAGTTTCACTCTTGTTGCCCAGGCTGGAGTGCAATGGTACAATCTTGCCTCATTGCAACCTCCACCTCCCAGGTTCAAGTCATTCTCCTGGCTCAGTCTCCCAAGTAGCTGAGATTACAGGCATGCACCATCACACCTGGCTAATGTTTGTATTTTTAGCAGAGACAGGGTTTCATCATTGAACTCCAGACCTCAGGTGATCTGCCTGCCTTGGCCTCCCAAAGTGCTTGGATTACAGGTATGTGCCACTGTGCCCAGCAATTTTTTTTTTTAAGAAATTCTGGCTTTCAAGGCCATCTGATTTTCAGGGTTGGGAATAGATTTTGGCTTACCTATTGCTGTCCTCCCACCAGCCCCCTGCATCCCCACCCATGGGTTGCTGCAGGGATTTATTTGCTAGCTGGGTGTGTGTAGACAATCCAGCCTCTGGAGCTTGGTTCATTCTCATTCAAAGAAGTCAAATCCCACACTTTGGGCACATCACTGACACTCAACACTGACAGCAGAGCTCACCAAGGCATGAAGAAATATTGCCCCAGTGACACCCAAGTTCCTGGGACTTCCTTTTTCTAAGACAGCCTTTTGGACATCTTGGCATTTGTTACAGAAGAAAAAGTGTAATAAGAAGAAAGAAGAGACTCTTCACAGGAAAGGGTGGCAAGCATGTAATCTCAAATTAGTTGGATTCCTCTGTGTGTGATCTCATACAGAACATCGGTTGGAGCCATGGTATGAAAATGAGTGAATTTTATGTTGGAAGGCCAAGAAGACAAAATCGATGTTCCAGTGAAAGAAGCTGTTTCATCTTTGAATGTGATATCTTGATGAGAGTGTGCAGTCAGTGTCTGTCCTCAATCTCCTGTCAATGACCCCTGACGCCTCATTCCTGGCATTTTCCTGGAGCCAGGGACACGCTAAACAATCCTTCACCAAACAAAACCCAAAGCCAAAGCACCGAGTCCTCTCACTCCTGACTTCTCTAAATAACTGTGGTCCCCAGAGCCTAATCCAGGATAATTGTCTTCTGAGCAAGGAACGACAGTGATTCATTTCTTAACCTGGCACTGACCATACACCCAAACCAGATGAAAGGCAGTATGCTTCTTGGTTATAAAATAGTGAATGTGTGAACTAAAGCAAGCCTGGATTCAAATCCTGGCTCTGATCATTTTAGCAATCTGTATAACCTTGGAAAAATAATGTAGTCTTTTCAAACCTCAGTTTGCTCATCTGTAATATGGGTACAATAATACCATGTATGGGGTAAAATTTTTTGTGTCGGGATAGAAAAAGATAATGCACCTGAAGTGCCTAGCAAGGATGTTGGCACATTTCATATTTGTTGAATGAATGAATAAAAGAAGTGTGTGTCAAATAAGATGTGTTTGATAGGTATTAATGGCACAGAGGAGGTACAAAGAAATAGGACATTAAAAGGTCCCTCCATGCTTCATAAAGTTTTTTGAATGGAGTCCCTCATTCAGACTCCACCTGTCTCTTCCAAGGAGTACAAACCCTGATATCAAAAGTAGCTCAAGCAGGATGTGCCGCGGTGTCATGACATATACAAGAAGATCAAGATTAATTCCTGAAGGAACAAGAGAGGAAATGGAACCAAACTACACTGTGCTCCTACTGTGTGCTGGAAACTGGACCAAGCTTAGAGATCTTTAGAAGGAAGGCCACGGTCTTCCTCCCTGACTTCTCTCTTTATTTCAGCCCTGCTGGCCATCGTGATAAGTTTGTCCCTGGGATTCTAGGCTTTCTCCTCTCCTTCCCCTTCCATCTTTCATCCTCTCTCCCCTTATAAGTTAGTTTCATGTGCTCCTGAGGCTGGAAAAGGTGGTGGCCTTTAGCTCCAGCTGCCTTGCACAAATTTAGCAAGACCCAGTGCAAAGAGAACTTGTTTTCTCTCAGTTTTCATGTATTAAGGAAGGAATTTGATTGATCCTTTGCAAATCACATACCAGCTCCTGGAGATCCTCTCTTCCTCTCCATGTATTTCGTCCCACAATACATGGGATTATAATGTATACCTGGGGACTCTAAGGCCTACCAACCTGCATGTTAAAATCATAAAACAAACCGTATTTCTGTGGATATCAGGCCCCCCAAACTGCACCCTTCAATACCTACAGAGAGTTTCAAGGGTGGCCTAGGAGGTGTTGCACAGGTACTCAGAAACACAGTTCTCCTGGTTCCCCAAATGATCCTAAATCTTTCCTATTGCCTTCTTCTTTTCCTGCTGCCATACACTAAAGCTACCCAGAATATATCGCCATTTTCTCCTTGTTCCAGATAGAAAGGCTCCCTGCTTGGGCTGTGGCTCATTTTCCCTTAATGCAGGTTACAAAGCAGCACATGCTACCTTGTATATTTAATGCTCCCACTGTTTGGAGTTAATAGGAAAGATACATTAATTATATTTCACCATTATCATAATAGCCTTATTTTGGTTTTGTTTTTTTTTTGAGACAGAGTCTCACTATATTGTCCAGGGTGGAGTGCAATGGTGCGATCTCAGTCCACTGCAACCTCCGCCTCCCAGGTTAAAGTGATTCTCCTGCCTCAGCCTCCCAAATAGCTGGGATTACAGGCATGCACCACCACGCCTGGCTAATTTTTTTATTTCAGTAGAGATGGTGTTTCACCATGTTGGCCAGGCTGGTCTCGAGCTCCTGACCTCAAGTGATCTGCTGCCTTGGCCCCTCAAATTGCTGGGATTACATGCATGAACCACTGTGCCTGGTCCCCATAATAGTCTTTATTGAGTACTTTCCATCTACCACAAGCTCTATGCTAAGTGTTTTATGGTGAGCTCTGTGATACCAAGCATTTTACAGATGAAAAAACAGGATCAAGAAGGTGGAGGAACTTGCTAACGATCACACAAATAAGCTACAGAAAGCTTAGCTTCAAACGAGAGTTTGTCACTCTCCAGGGCGCACACTTTTCACGCTTCTTGCCAGTGCTTTTCACTGCTCTGTCTGGACAGGAGGCCCTGGAAATGAAAGAGAACCTGAGTGGTAGGAAATAACCATGCTCAGAATCCACCTCTCCATTGTTAGACCCCAGCCAGCTTCATCCAGGGCTGTATTCTCCAACTCACTCTTCACTTAGGATGAGGTTTGACATAGCTGCCCGTCATGCAAATGGACACATTGCAGGGCAGCCCCCGTGGCCCACATAGTCTGAGCCATATGATTCAAGGGAGCTCTGGTGAGACTTTTATTTATTTTTTTTTTTTGAGACAGACTCTCACTCTGTCACCCAGGCTGTAGTGCAGTGGTGCAATCTTGGCTCACTGCAATCTCTGCCTCCTGGGTTCAAGCAATTCTCCTGCCTCAGCCTCCTGAGTAGCTGGGACTACAGGTGTGCGCCACCACGCTCAGCTAATTTTTTTGTATTTTTAGTAGAGTCAGGGTTTCACCATATTGGCCAGGATGGTCTCGATCTCCTGACCTCATCATCCGCCCACCTCGGTCTCCCAAAGTGCTGGGATTACAGGTGTGAGCCACTGCGCCTGGCCTCTAGTGAGACTTTCAAGCTGCAATCTCATTAGCTCCTGCCCCTCCTCCCAACACAGACACACTTGTATCTTTGACCAGACTATCCATCAAAGTACACACTTTCATAAAAACAAAAAGCATCTCTCATCTAGGATCAGAAAGAAATGCTTTTCATTTATCTATGCTATGCCTAGTTCAATCAGCTAATGGGGGGCTATGAAACCTACTATTCCTATGATTGGTCTGAATGATTTTCTAATTGGTTTCCCTTTATCCTCTCAGTTAAACTCACTAAAATGGTCCCAACTGGGGACCTCGTAATAAACTCTGACTCAAGGTTTCACAGCCAGAACCGGGGATGCATAATGCACCCATCGATGCACCCACCTTCCTGAAACAGTCCTTTCAGATTTGAAGTCTTTCTCTTAACTGGGAGGAGAGAGAGACAGTCTATGTCTCTGGGACTAGTACTTCATAGGAAATGAGCAGCAAAGGCAGTTTTCACCCTGACACCTCTTTGAGCCTCAGCCTCTGTCTTCAGCCAGCAGCACACTTGTGAGACTCCGCATTTTCCTTTTGCATTTTTAGCCGTTTTCTTTCCTTTTCCTAGTCTTTTTCCTTTTGTATCCTTCAAATAGCTGGGCCTCTTTGCTCTTGAATGGAGACCCAGCTTCCAAAACGATTGAAAAGCACCGTCAAAGGCTTGAGTCCTTTAGAAAACACTAAAGTTGATCCGTTCATGGCGCGGACAAAAATCTCACACATTTTCTTTTCCTGTGTATATCCCACGGATGGTGCTGCTCTCTGCCGACTCTCTCCTGCTCTCTTCAAACTTTCCAGACTTTCAATCCTTGCTTTTGCCATCTCTTGACCATCTTTGTTCACCTTTCATATCTAGTCTTTTATCTTCCAGGAGTAAATCCTTGCTTTTTTTTTTTAAGCGCATCAATCAGGCAGGTCTTTGATCTTCTGAGTTTCCTTCTCACCATAACAGCAGTGGACACAGCAGGGCTGCCAGCCAAGCACGGCTAAGAGATGATTTCTTTAGCGGCAAGAAAGAAGAAAGAAGAAAGCTCAAATCATTCCTAGGTATTTTCCTGCTTACACCTTCAATGGAGAAATTTTTGTTCTTTTAATGTACCCTGTGCTAAGCACTGAACATTGAAAGGTGGATTTTAAGACAAGACCTGTGCCCTAAAGTTGCTCATAGTCTCCAGGGAAGATAATAGGGTAGGATGCTGCTATTGCCTCCTTCTTATGCTCCATTAGACTAGAATATGACTTAACTAAAATTAAAAGTTCAGTTCCTTAGTCACGCTAATTATGTCTCAAGTGTTCAATACCACATGTGGCCAAGTGGCTACCACATTGGACAGCAGCAGGGACAGAACATTTCCATCATGGCAGAGTGTTCTGTTGGACATGGCTGTTCAAGTCTTCACCTCCTTTTTTCCCTGTTGAAACAATCATTTTGCTAAACATTCTTTTTTATCAGTAGCAATGTCTTAGGAAATAGCTGTCATGTCGTAGCAAAAATGGACTGTTTCTCCATGGGGACCCTGTCCTTCTTTGGCTCCGAGGAGAAATCAAGCCATGATCACTGTATCTTCTCCCTTCCATGGAGAGGTGAGATAGGGCTGGAGAGGCTGAGAGAATAGGAGCAAGGGGCGCGCCCATTCAGTGATACTTCCTGTGAGAAGAACCTGATCCCAGTCATGTGAGTTAAGGACTACCCTCTCTAAGCTAGCTGTGACTCTTCTATAGCCTCCTCGTGTGGAACTGTCATGCTGTGTAGCCGTTCGTTTGTTGATCTCTGAGTCCTGGAAAGCAGAGATGTCATTGTCACTGTGGTGACATTAGTGCCTAGCCAATCCCCAAAACACAGAGAGGTCTGCTGAATTTAAATTGGGTGACATTAAATACTCTGTGCAACTAGTCACTGCTGAGCACCTGTTTGGAGTCAATGCCATGGTTGTCATCAATCATGGAGCATAAAGATGTTAACCTTTTCAGGAACCTTAGGAATAAATACCTCCTGCTGTGTCCCAAGGAGGGGCTGAGAGTAAATAACTCCGGGTCTCAAAGTCAAAAGAGTCAGTCTCAGCATCAAGGAGTGCTTGTTTCAGACCCTTTCGGACCCTGCTTTTCTTTCTCTGCTGAAAACTGGCTCGAGGCATTTAGATTCTCAGTATGTCTCCTTGGCTGTTTTCTTCTCTGTTAGAAATACTACTGAGGTGTGTTTTGAATACTAATTTGGACATATGATCTGAATGTATTTCTTTTCTCAGACACTGTAGAAACAAATAACTCGTACAACTGTATCCCAAGCTAGCTTACCCTTACCATCACTGCCAAGTCTCTTCCTTCCTCACCTCTCTCTTTATTCCAGCTATGCTGGCCATCGTGATGAGCTTGCCCCTGGGATTCCTGGCTTACCCCTCTCCTTTCCCTTTATCTTGTGTCCTCTCTCTCCTCAGGGGTTTTGCTACAATGAGCTTCCTTCCTGAGGCTGGAAAAGGTGGTGGCCTTTAGCTCCAGCTGCTGTGTAGAAATGTATCAACTCCCAGCACAAAGAGAACTTTTCTCTCCCAGTTTTCTCCCAGCATATGTGATGGAGAAAGGGATCTCGGTGGGGCAGCACCAGCACCACTCATGTAAAGTGGTAAATGATGAATAAAAACAAATGGGTCGGAAAACTCTTATGTGTCTCCCATGGCTGCAGTGGCTTGTTTAACTTAAAATGGTGGTCAGAGAGGGTGGACAGGGTTATGTGGAACTGGTCACCAAGGGGGCTGCTGTCAAGAGCCACGGGCCACCAATTTGGGAGGGGAGCCTAAGCATCCCACTGTACCCTTTCCAGCCTCTGACTGAACACAGGTGGATTCTTCAGGCGAATCCTAAGACCAATCCGAGACAGTTCTGGCTGTTCTCAAATAAGAGCTGCCAACCGAGATTTGCATAAACGGTGTCCTTGCTTTGGCCACTGCGAGCTTTCTCTTCCCTAGCAAGTTTGTGTCAGTCTGTTCTCACAGTCTTGAGATACAAAACTGGCACTTGAGCAAATCAAAAAAGAAAAAAGATTTGTGCCCTAGATTTCCTAAGATCAATGCCTATTTTCCTAGGCATTTTCAAGTTTTCAATTGAGGTTAAAAACAAAAACAAAAGCTTCGATTCTGGGACAATGAGAAAATGAATCAAACATCTGCTTCTTTGACCCTGTGTGGGTTGGGAGTTAAGTGCTTTGATGAACACATTATCAGCAAGACTAGAGCAGAATAACCAAAGAGCACACCTTCCCTTGCTGCTTTTGCTTGGCGCAAAGCCTTACATGAGGTCTGCTTGGCTCTGCCCAGAACTGGCAGCCATGAATGTGGGGCTGGTTAAAGTTCCCAGGCAGAGGGCTGGTGAAAGCTTCCTATTGGGAATTCGATGGCGTTTTCCCCAGTGCCTGCCTCTCTACCAGCATTGTGACCTCCAACTTCCCACAGACACCTAGGAAGCCCTGAGTGCGATTGTTCATAGATTTTCCCCAAGCAGTTTACCAATGCAGCATGTATTTTGGCAGTTCATCTATTTGGTAGTTTATCTACTTGTTCCTTTTCCTGTTTTCTTTTTCCTTAGTCTCTGTCTTTTTTTTAAAATTGCGTCTTGCTCTGTCACCTAGGCTGGATTTCAGTGGCCCCATCTCAGCTCACTGCAACCTCCGCCTTCCAGGTTCTAGCAATTCTCCTGCCTCAGCCTCCTGAGTAGTTGGGATTACAGGCACGTCCCACCATGCCCGGCTAATTTTTGTATTTTCAGCAGAGAGGGGATTTCACCATGTTGGTCAGGCTGGTCTCAAACTTCTGACCTCAGGTAACCCGCCCACCTCAGCCTCCCAAAGTGCTGGGATTACAGGCATGAGCCACTGCGCATGGCCTCTGCCACCCCCAACTTTTTTTTTTCCTTGATCTTTTTATTTTTCTAATCTTCACGTTCCTTTTTTCTATGGAAACAACTGTTTTTACTAAACATTACTTTTATCAGCAGCCATATCTTAGGAAATAGCTGTCATGTCATAGCAAAAATGGACTGTTTCTTCATGGGGACGCTGGTCCTTGGTGGCTCCAGGGAGAAATCAAGCCATGCCACTCTGCTGTCTTCTCCCCTCCATGGAAAGGCAGGATGGAGTCAGAGAGGCTGAGAGAACAGGAGCAAGGGACACACCCATTCCTAAGGGATACTTGTGAGAAGCACCTGATCACAGCAGATTTTTTCCTTTTCCTCTCATTCTTTCAGGTTTTTATTTAAGGATCTCATTCTTTTTCCTGCCTTTGCACCATTCATTATAAGAGACACTAGATCTTTCCTCCTCAGGGACCGCCATGCAAAGTAGTCTCATAAAAATTCACCATCAGCGACAGCTGCTCAGTGATCACAAGGGAATAAACCCTGAAAGGAGAGATGACACCACTCTCCTTGTAGCGGATGCGCTCATGTGCAGCACCCCAAACCATCCTTTTAGAATCTCAGTGCTCACTGCCCCAGCTACCAGGAGTGATGGCAGCTGACAGCTCACAGCTGGTTTCTCCTGAGGACTTGTTCTCAGCCAAAGGAAGTCTCCTTGCCCAAGTCTGCACCCCCTCCCTGGGGACAGCCCTTGTTCCTGACCAGTTGATGCGGGGGTACAAAGGCCAGGTCCCCTTTGCCTTGATTCAGAATTACTCAAGGAACCATGCTATGTCTGGAACTTTCTAAGGATGAACTGAGACCTCTTCACTGGCATGTTGGAGTTCAGCTTCTCCCTCTCCCCCATCCAGCTTCCCTCCTTCCCATCCAGTTGTCCTCTAGAACTCTCCCTATCAGACCTCTTGATGCGAATCTCAGTCTCAGAGTCTGTTTTCCGGCGAGCCTGACCTATATTCTTTGTGTCATAGTGATGACAGTGATGCAGATAGCAGCTCATATTTATTGAGCATTTGCAGTATGAGGTACTCTGTTTTACATACAATGTCACATGCAATCCACGCAACACCCCATAAGGTGGGTATGTTACTATCCCATTGTTGAGATGAAAAAACTAAGGGCCAAGGTCAAGCAACCCACTTGAGGAGGAGCCAGACAGCTAAAGCTAAAGATTTAAACTCAGCTTTGGTGATTACAGAGGAGTACTGGGAATAAATCTTTGGGGAGAATTTTCTGGAGGTTGATGTTTGGACTTCATGATTATATTGTACATTAGCATGTGCCGTAGTGGTTATATAAGCACTTGCCTACATTCTAGAACAGGGGTCCCTGGGCCACCGACCCTGTTAGGACCTGGGCCACCAAGCAGGAGGTGATCAGCGGGCAAGCGAGTGAAGCTTCTTCTCTATTTGGAACCATTCCCCATCACTCGTGTTACCCCCTGAGCTCCATCTCCTGCTAGATCAGTGGCAGCATCAGATTGTCATAGGAGCATGAAACCTATTGTGCACTGCACATGAGAGGGACCTAGGCTGTGCATCCTTATGAGAACCTAATGCCCGATGATCTATCACTGTCTCCTATCACCCCCAGATGGGACCGTCTAGTTGCAGGAAAACAAGCTCTGGGTTCCTACTTGAGTCTACATTATGCTGAGTTGTGTAATTATTTCATTATATATTACACTGTGATAAAAATAGAAATAAAGTGCATAAGAAATGTAATGTGCTTGAATCATCCCGAAACCATCCCCACACCCCTGGTCCGTGTAAAAAAAAAAAAATGTCTTCCATAAAACTTGTCCCTGGTGCCAGAAATGTTGGAGACCATTGTTCTGGATGACCACCCATCATCGTACTGTGATCAGCTTTTATGATTCTGTTTCCCCATGAGAATTTGGAGCCCCTCGTTAACTTCGGGCATCCACTACCTAGTATACGGCATAACATACAGTGAGTGCTCAATGTGCTAGTTGAGTGGAGAGGTCCTGTCTTTGTAACTGGGAAAACTGAGTGATTATCTTTCTCTAGGAGAGCAAAGTACAGGAGTCAAGAGCACAGGTCCTGGGTTTACATCGTTTGCTTTCACAAGCAATGTAAACCAGGTAAATCCAACACTTTGTAAACCTCAATGTGCCTTGCTTTTTGTACTCTGTAAAATGGGGGTAATATTGTTGATCTCTTAGCTTTGTTTATGGTTGTTGTAAAATGAAATGACACTTAACACCATGCCCGATACATAGAAAACACCCCATAAAAGTTACCTATTAGGGCCGGGTGTGATAGCTCACGCCTGTAATCCCAGCACTTTGGGAGACCAAGGTGGGTAGATCACCTGAGGTGAGGAGTTTGAGACCAGCCTGGCCATCATGGAGAAACCCCGTCTCTACTAAAAATACAAAAATTAGCCGGGCATGGTGGTGCACGCCTGTAATCCCAGCTACTCAGGAGGCTGAGGAAGGGGAATCTCTTGAACCCAGAGGCAGAGGTTGCAGTGAGCCAAGATTGCACCACTGCACTCCAGCCTGGGTGACAGAGCAAGACTCTATATCCAAAAAAAAAGGTACCTATGACAATTACTAGCCACAAATCAGTTCTTTTCCTTACCATCCTCCATCATCAGATAAATTAGAATGGTCAGATTTCTGTTTGCTTCGTGGGGATGCCTCCAACAGTCACAAAGCCCTATTGGCGAGCCCTCTCAGAAAGTGTCCATCCTTTTTTTTCCATGGGAACAGCTGACATGGGGCTACTCAGGTGGTCCTTTGCAACCCCAACAGCACATGAGAGTGTGTGCTTTCACTAAAGAGATTCTCAGAGCTGGGGCCAGGATGTGCACATTCAGAAAAAAATAAATGTCATGATGATCCTGACATGCATTAAAAAAATGATTGTACTCAAGTCTCACCCACTCTTCTCAGCAACTGCTGCTATGGGCAGAGGGAGGGGTTCTACTGCCATTGTCCACAAAGAAAGAGGGATCATAGGCTTTATCAACTTTACAACACACAACTTCAAGGTGTCTTGGAGCTATTTCATAGAATCATGAGAGCTCAGGATTAGAAGAAAGCATGTCAGCTAGTCTTGTGTTTTAAATTTCCTCCATGACATCTTTCATGGTCTTCACAAACATCCTTAGTAACCCAGGAATGGGGCAGCCCAACTGATATTTTTATAAGCAAGTTGGATGTTGAAGCCATGATAACCACATTTTTGGAGGATATAAATTCAGGAGGAAGAGTTAATGTTTTTGATTGAAGAATTAGGATTCAAGAAAGAGACAAATTAGAATGATGGACTTAATCTAGAAACACCAAATCTAGCAAGGATAACTGTAATCCTCTGGACTAGGATAACAACTTCAACTACCCTAGAGGACAATGAGATCTTTTCATTTGCTTTCTATTTAACCATTTAATTTGTACTGTCTCATTTGGGAAAAGACTTGAATTAGCTTTACAAAATAAAAAACAAATCAGTGATTCTCTTAATGTGGTTCTCAGCAGCAGCAGCAGCATAACTTAGAAATTTAGAAATGAAAACATTGAGACCTCGCCTCAGTTCTACTTGAGTCCAGAACTTTGACGTGGAGCCCAACAATCTGTGTTTTAACCAGCCCTGCTGGAAATTCTGATGAACAATAAAGTTTGAGAATGACTCGCAATACTAGTAATACTGGTAACGGAATGTAAGGACTTAAAAAAGTGGAAACTCCAAAGTATTCAGAGGTTAAGACGAAGCTGAGCATTGAGATGCTATAGAGGCTGGGCACGGTGGCCCAGCACTTTCCGGCACTTTGGGAAGCCAATGTGTGAGGATCACTTAACCCCAGGAGGTCAAAACTGCAGTGAGCCATGTTCACACCACTGCACTCCAGCTTGGGGGACAGAGCTAGACTATCTCAGAAACAACAACAAAAAGATGATATGGAGAATGAATGTGACAAATTTAGCTCAGAGCTTCCTAACAGCCAATGCAAAGAAAGAAACATAACCAGTATTTATACCGTACTGGGCCCATAAGATCCATAAAGCCAATCCTTGTGCTGAGATTTGAGGAAAAAGTACTCTCTTCATAAAGTTGTAAATATATGTTGTAACAAATTATATGGTTAACAAAATCCCTGCAGTAAGTATTAAAAGTAATGGCAAAAACCACAATTATTTTTGCACCAATCTAATAAAACAATGGGTTTCTGAAGATTCTTTAGCAGTCTGTCTCTTAATTGAGCTAATAACAGAGCAAGACTTGGGATTTCTATTGAGTATAATATGAAAATATAGGATGGGGTTCTATAATCTGCATCAATAGAGAAGTAGGTTTTGGAAGAGAGAGATTTGTTTAATGATCTGACACTGTTTGGATTTTCGTGATTGCTGCTGAGGATACTGGCAACGTGAGAAAGGAATAGGATAGCAAGAGGCCTAAGATCTTTTCATAAGAGCAACCCCCGCCTTCCTTTCACCAGGAGAATAAAAGGCAAGGGAGCATCTGAATACTACCTGTATCCTCCTTGCTAAACTTCTTCTTCTGAGTCAATTTTCACCTCAGATTGGAAAATTAATAAACTATAGCTGGGCTGATTATCCACTTAGTAATGTCCTTTAAGAAATCAAGCGTGTCTTCATTTGATATTGCTAACATATCCCCCAAAAAAATTCCAAATGATACGCTTTGGGGACAAGAAGACATAGCAGCCTGCCATGGTTTCTAGATGAGAGAATGACTGCACTCCAGCCTGGTGTGCAGGACTCAAGCTTGACAATCATGTAAAAAGAGCTTAGATTCCCAGTTCTGGTAGCAACTCTATAACCTTGGACAAGGTACTCTATTTTCTCTAAGTCTCACCTTTCTTTTGCACAAAATAGAGATTAAAACACTCCATCCCTTAATACCTAACATGTAGCAGTATCATCCTGGGAGCAATGTTTGTTGACTTTGGTAGGACAAAAATAAAGGCAGCTAAACGTGTCTCAGGAGATCTTACAGGGTGATATTCCTCACTTATTAGATAACGGAAAAGAAAATATAGAGGCCAAGGCTAGCTTTTAACTCTTATACAGAGTCTAAGCATGCAAGTCAATGGCCTTTTCTCAAGGCCACCTTCTCAATCTAAGCCTGATTTTGATAATATTTGAAACAGAGCCCACAGGATAAAGGACCATCAAACAGAGTATGAGAGCAGGAGACCTCAGGACTCAGCCAAGCTCCACCGCTAACTGATGGCAGCACAGGGACTCAAACCAAGCACCTGCATCTATTTCCTTTCACTTTTCCTTTTAGTCTTCTTGCCTCTGAATTTTTTTTTTTTTTTTTGAGACAGAGTCTCACTGTGCTGCCCAGGCTGGAGTGCAGTGGTGCAATCTCAGCTCACCACAGCCTCCGCTTCCCAGGTTCAAGCAGTTCTCCTGCCTCAACCTCCCAAGTAGCTGGAACTACAGGTGTGTGCTCCCACACACAGCTAATTTTTGTATTTTCAGTAGAGATGAGGTTTCACCATGTTGGCCAGGCTGGCCTCAAACTGCTGACCTCAGGTAAACCACCCTCCTCGGCCTCCCAAAGTTCTGAGATAACAGGCATAACCACTGTGTCCGACCATCCCTGAATCTTAAAATTCTTGATTTTAGTAACATTTGATTTACTTGAGATTTCATGGTGTTATGGGATATACAATAAGCAAGGAGTTGGAAGACCTTGACTCAAGTCTCAGCTCTGTCACTGTCATGTACTAATTGTGCTGCCTCTAAGAAGTCAGTTTTCTTATCTGAGGCTCAATGTTCACATCTGTTTAACGAGATTAATGATATCATCCCTTCTTGCTTTCCTCAACTGGTTACAAATTTCAATGAGATATGTATGAAAGCACATTGTAAACTGCAGGGCTGTACAAATATAAGAAAGTGTTACTATTTTAAGGACGCGTCCCCCAGTTTTCCTGTATCTTCTTCCCTCACATATCTTCAGATCCCTCATTCTATGTTTTGTGCTTTTCAGGGTCTCTTTTTTAAACCTCTGTCTTCATTCCTTCAGGATGCTATGTGTCAACAATAACTCTTTAAACCTAGTCTCTCATAATTTAATATGGGAGGAAAACTAAGAAAGTCTTATTTATTAAAATTATACCAATCTTTGAGAAAAATAGGATTACCTAGCAGAACTTTATTTCAGGCACTTTCCAACACCATTTTGTGTGTGTGTGTGTGTGCAATTATCTCAAATGTTTAAGAGCTGTATAAAAATTTTGCTCCCTTTGTGGGCCTGAGTCATCAGGCATAGTCATTGCCACCCCCAAAAACATTCTGAGTAAAAATCAAATTATCCTAGAGAATACTGGAAACTGCAGTTGTGCAAATGTATAGCTTGACAAGCCCCTGTTTGTTTGTTTTTCTGTTGTGGAAAAAGGAAAGGATTAGACCCAAGTTTTTAAGTTCATAGATTTCACTATTTACTATCTGTGTGGCCTTGGGTAAATAACTTATCTCTAAACAAACAAAGTTATTTGTTTTGTCTGAAGAAAAATAGAGTCAATAACGTCTGTCCCAGTGGGTGATTGGGAGTGCTCAATAATGGTATTCATTTGAGTTTGTATCTTTTGATTTCATGTGACAGAACCACACAGGTAACCCAAGCAAAGAGGTTCTGCTATAAACACATGTGTGAAGTAATGAAGGAACTCATGGAAGTCAGAGATCAGGAGGTGTGATGGAGCTGGACCTCCCCAAGACCAGAGACTGGATCTCTGCTCATTCTAGGGAACCCAGCAATGGAAGTGTGCCAAGCCTCACCCTGGTGCAAGGTGTTGGTTGACTCTGTTGCTTTTCATGCTTTTTCTTTCAATTCTTCTGTCTATTGGCTTTTTCACATATGCTTCCCCAAAGCTCAGGTCAACTAGGTCTCTCTCACTAACTTCTGTCTTTTGACGTTCTTTATGTTGCTAAGTCATTCTCTTGATGTGTGTTTCCCAATTCATTATGGTTTTAGAGAGAATACCCAGTTCTTGGACCAGCTCATTTATTCAGTTTAAGGAATGGGTTCCTATCGAGATTATGGTCAGTCCTCCAATATAGGGCCCACATTGGTGCAATCAACGCTCTGCAAGGCGGAAGGTATAAAGGGCTATAAACGTGGCTCTTGCATGTTCAAGGCAGGGCATAGAGAAGTTCCCCATAAACAGGTAAAGTGTGTTGCCTAAGGGGTCAGGTTCTAGACTTTGCTTGAATTCAAATCCTGACTTTGACACTTTGAAAAGATGTGATGGCAAGCAGGTTACTTAAGCTCACTGGGTCTCAGTTTTCGGATCTGAAAAATTGGTATTATAGTTCATACCTCATAGGAGGAGTATCAATGAGTCTTTTTTTGGGGGGGGATGGAGTCTCGCTCTGTCTCCAGGTTGGAATGCAGTGGCACAATCTCGGCTCACTGTAACCTCTGTCTCGCGAGTTCGAGGATTCCCCTGCCCCAACCTCTGGAGGAGCTGGGACTATAGGTGTGCACCACCACACCTGGCTAATTTTATTTTATTTTTATTGATTTATTTATTGTATTTTCGTAGAGATGGGGTTTTGCCATGTTGACCAGGATGGTCTTGATCTCCTGACCTCATGATCCTCCTGTCTCAGCCTCCCAAAGTGCTGGGATTTCAGACGTGAGACGCCGCGCCCTGTGGATGAGTTTTAAATAACAAAAGTAAAGCGCTTAGCACAGTTCCTGACACAAACTAAACCCTCAGTAAAAGCTAGCTATACCCATCTCAGGAGAAACAGGTCTGATCCAACACTTGGGGGAACTCTATTAACAATTGTTTACATCCCCTTTGTGTGGAGATAATCAATACTGACCCATCCTAGTCTCCATCTCCAAAATACACCTGATTCCTGAAAGCAGGCAGCATTCTCCATGACCTGACAGAATCGCCGAATGCCTCACTGAGGAAACAGGGTGCTACAGGCTTTGAAAAAGTCACTCTTTAGCCTCTTCTCACTGGAATTTAAGTAGCTGGTTTTCAATTTACCATCACTGGGCCCAGTTCACATTGGTTGGCGAATGAAGGCAGCCCAGTTGAGCAGCGTAATAAGTGTCAAAGATGAGGCCTTCTCCAGGGGACTGCCATGTTTGCAGAAATGGCAACGAATTTCTTCTAACATTTTTCCAACAGAGTATTGGGAAATCATTGGTTTTCATGCAAAGAAAAACATAGTGAGCTAAAATATACATAAAACGAGATGCAGTACTTGATTTGGGATGTAGAAATTTCCTGTGTTATACAGTGATGCTTTATTTATTTGGTTGCATCCGAAAATAGGCCATTTTATATAAGTCAAGTTCAGAGATAGCTGAAGCTTTTCCATGTCAGCTCTGAAACTGTTTAACCATTTTTTAAATGAGTTCTTCCTAAAATATATCACATACTTCTGCCTTAACAGAAGATGCAAATTTCAAGGCTAACATGTATTGAATACTGACTACGTACCTGGCACCACATGTCAGTGCTTTACTTGCATTAATTTTCAATGACAACCCTGTGAAGTGGGTACTATCATGACTCCTACCTTACAGATGTGGAAACTGAGTCATGGTGAGGTTATGTAATATTTCCCAGGTTATATAGATAGAAGTGGTGGAATTGGGATTTGTACCCCAGTCTCCCCAAGCTCTGAAGGAACTGGCCATGTTATTGAATAACATTTCAGTTAATAAATGACCTGGATAACCACTAACCATTCAAGTAGGACCTTTGGGAGCCTACACATATAATTTAGAAATGTATCCATTATTCCAAACATTATTTGACTGCTTTTTTTTTTTTTTATTGAGACATAGTCTCACTCTCAGCAACAAAAGCAAAACTCCCTCTCAAACAAACAACCAAACAAACAAAACAGCCACAGCCCAGAAAGTACATTAGAACCACATCTGTTGGGAAAAATGCATGTTCAATGGGATGTGTTTTCCCATGTGATTAGCAAATGGGTGTTAAATGGAATTCCCAGGAGTAGTTCTAATAAAATAAAAAGAGTCCAGGAGCATTGCTAATAGCATCATTGGAATCAAGTATATGGTTTTTAATGATGATGACCTTGATATATTTTAATAACTTTCTTATTCCAAAAGTAATGTGTTAATTGAAAACATCTAATAATATCTCTCCTCTGGAAATAACTTAGATTTTTGAAATACTTCAGTATTCCCATAGCTATTGGGCCATTCCTTTGATCTCTCTCTGAGTCCCCTCTCCTCCAGTGGAACATAATGTAATCTCCTGATGGTTCATATTCACCATTATGGGAGCTGTTTATGCACAGTGCTGCTATAAGTGTGTGTGATGATTGTGGGGCAATGGTTGGTTGTTTTGAGACCTTTTTAGTTAGATCTTTTTTCTGTTTCTCAGGCACTGGCTGGTGGCCATTGGATCTGGCTGCTTTCCATGTGTCTGTTTATAACCATTTCCTAGTAAACTTCCTACCTTTGATTAAGTACAAGGATGTCTAATAACCAGGCTAGTCAGAATGTTTTTAGAGTAAGCATAAACAGGCTCTGAGAGAAGACAAAGGGACTCTTAAATCAATGTAAACTCTGCAAGTACTGTTTTCATTGCCATCAATGTATTACTTATCTACATAGAGATAATTGAATTTTTCTTTATTGGTGACATCTAGCTAAGTGGCATTACTATTAGGGATATCTTGCCAAAAAGGGAAAAAAAAGAGAGAAAGGAGTGAAGACGGGAGGGAGGAAAGGAAGAGAATAAAAGGGAGGAAAAGAAAACCAGATTAGTGCTTTCTTTTGGATCTCATTTTGAATTTCTCTTCTTTCATATTTGCTCTTCACAGTGGTCTAAACTTCATTGACTTGATGGTGCGACAAGGGAATATTGACAACCCTCCCAAGACTCCCCTGGTGCCAGGATTTGAGTGTTCTGGGATTGTTGAAGCTCTGGGGGACAGCGTGAAAGGATACGAGGTAATGTTTTGACTCTTACTTAAAGAGTGATATTCATCTGGAAGCCATTGAGACAGTAAAAGATGATGCAGAAAGAAGTGCTTGAAATAACCTAGGGTGTGCATTAATATTATTGACTTATATGGACTATTAACAATGTTTATAGTCATTAAGGTCTCATGCCTTTCTTATGTACTATCTTGGTTGCTCCTGGCAGCATTCTGGTGCAGTGGGCAGGACCAAACTTGTCTTCCCCTTAATTCATGTCATGCAGCTATTAAACAAAAGTATTTGGCGTTGGATTAGCTAAGTGTGCATACCCTCTTCCCATATCCAGAACTCCTATTTTCTCATCATCTTCAGCTCAAAATACAACTACAAAACACAGAAGTTTGGGGGAAATAGACTCTCTATTTTATAATTTGGTTCCTTCAGATATTCACTTAATGGTAAGTTTACGTGATCATTTACCAATCCCTAACTATTTCAGGAATTGAGGAAGTAGCATGTTAGATGAAGAAGATATTAAAGTCAAAGAGTGGAGGTACCTGATAAGTAGAACAGAATTGGCTGTGGATTGATGGCTTTGGAAGCAGGGAAATGGGCAAAAGGGTTTATTATATTATACTGACTATACTTTTTATGTGTTCAACATTCTCCATAATAAAACATTTTTTAATTTGTAAAAAGATGTATGACCCTTCCTACTATTACAACACAAATCAAATAGAAACCAGTCTATAAAAACTGCAAACCTGTGCACAAGTCAATTGCACAAAATTGCAGTCATTTGGAGTCAGAAAAACCAATGCAAATCAGGTACAAGAGCTCTTACTCATAATTAAGTGCCCCCCTAGGGAGGAATGAATATTTGCGAACCCACTATAACCAGAACCATGGGGAAGTTAGGTTTTGTCAGCCTCCACCAAAACCCTGCAAGGCAAAGATTGTTATTATCCCCTTGCAGAGTCATTTTCGGTGAGGTCAGAAGGGTAGCTAGTACTAGGAGAACCTGGATTTACAACACCAGAGCTTTTTTTAATCCTTCCTATAGTCTCACGATCTGAGGAGTTCTGTATATTTTCGTACATCTTTTTACAAATTAAAAAATGTTTTATTATGGAGAATTTTGAAAACATACAGAAGTAGTCAGTATAATATAATAAACCTTTTTGCTGATTTCCCTACTTCCAAAGCCATCTATCCACGGCCAGCCCCTACTCCCCAGCCCCTAAATACTGTGATAGTAAATGCAGGACAGGAGAACTAAAGAAGAATCCTATAAAATGCAATGCCAAAATGCCCTTGAAATTGAATTTGAGCCTGCTTCTCAGTCTCAGTGTGTCTGAGCCTCAATATCCTGTGAAAACATCAATATGCTCCAAATTCATTACGAAGAATGTCTGGAAGTCTCATCCCACGTATCAGTATTTTCACCAATGATTTCTAGATAAGACAGCAGATAAATGTTGAGAAAGAGGCAGTAAATGAGCCTTTTCTTTTCATTTATACGAGTTTACATTTTTCTGTCCCCAGGTAAGCAACATAACCAGAGGTGCACTATCTCACCCTGAAAGTGCTGCACATAAGAAATATTATCTTCTCTTCAATCCTCCACATGGCTCCCAAAGAAAAGATCACGCAGCTCACTCTGTTAACCCCAAGCATTGAATAAATAACCAATTATTTTAGAATATAACAGGAAACAGGGACATTGTTGGACTTGGTTTCGAGGGAGAATTTACTATGCTTGATTATGTGTGTTTTTCCTTTCAATATGACTTATCTTTTGCTAATTTGCCCTGGCTTGTTTCCTATCAAGCCCACCTTTCAAACCCTCTCCCTTCCAATGACTTGTAGCTGCACAAATAAATAAGTCATCTACTTGTTTCCGGTTAGGGTGTGATATGGGAGAAAACTGTCCCCCTATAATTTTGACTTCAGATCTTCAGCCATGTTGGAGATGGAATTCCTTGCAGCAGCACGCTGAATAGCTCTCTTGGTTTGACAGATTGCAAAGGACGATGAAAAGTCATCACCGGAGGCCCGGCAGTAGAGGAATAACTTGGGCGCATTTGGCCAGGACTGATTTTTATTCTTAGCAGAATCAAATAATGAGATGAATTGGATGTGTTTTCAATGTGCCTGCCTCTGGACTCTGAGGCTGGAGCTGAGCCTATGCCTTGGACATGCTGACTATTTTGATAATGAAATGGAAGTCATGGAGCAAAGTCAAAGGAGAGATGTGGGAGCAGCCAGCCCTGCAGTGATGGCCATGAGCACCACTCTGTTGAAATGCTCTGTTCATTACACTCTGTGCTGACCCTGGAGGCCATCAGCTACTCTGTGGTACTGAGGCTGTGTCTTTGGGTTTTTGTGATTCTGTGAAGAGGATGCTAATGTTAGACCATAGTTATCTTCTGATCCAAACCTTTGCATTGAAGATATTCTTTCATTTTTTTTTTTTGAAATGGAATCTCACTCTGTGGCCCAGGCTGGAGTGCAATGGCACAATCTTGGCTCATTGCAACCTCTGCCTCCCGGGTTCAAGTGATTCTCCTGCCTCAGCCTCCCGAGTAGCTGGGACTACAGGCATGCGCCACCATGCCTGGCTAATTTTTTGAATCTTTAATAGAGATGGGATTTCACCATGTTGGCCAGGCTAGTCTCAAAATCCTGACCTCAGGTGATCCGCCTGCCTCAGCCTCCCAAAGTGCTGGGATTACAGGTGTGAACCACTGGGCCTGGCCTGAAGATGATATTTTGGTCTATTGGTCTTCATCCCTTCCAGGGATTGGGACACTCACTGACAGTGGGACAGCCTCTCTTTCTCCTCCGTTTCCTCCTTAGACAGCTATGCCTCCTGCTTCCTGAAATATAATGAGTATTTAACTGCTGATTGCTAAACTGTGAATTCCATCAGGTTGAGAACCAAATCTGATCTTTTTTTTTTTTTTTTTGACATGGAATTTTAATCTTGTTGCCCGGTCTGGAGTACAGATCTTGGCTCACCACAACCTCCGCCTCCTGGGTTCAAGCAATTCTCCTGCCTCAGCCTTCAGAGTAGCTAGGATTACAGGCATGTGCCACCATGCCCAGCTAATTTTGTTTTTTTAAGTAGAGACAGGGTTTCTCCATGTTGGCCAGGCTGGTCTCGAACTCCCGACCTCAGGTGATCCACCCTCCTTGGCTTCCCAAAGTGCTAGAATTACAGGCATGAACCACTGCGCCTGACCAATCTGTTCTTTTAAAGAGCGAACATGTATTGCTCTTTCCTTATTTCCCGGGCACCATGTTAAGTGCCTTATGTATGTATTATTTAGTTTCCATAAGGGCCATTTAGTTTCCATAAGGGCCCTTTACTAATATTATACACATTTCAGAGCTGGGGAGACTGAGCGCTGCAAAGTTTGACTACTATTTCCACACTTTGTAGGTTCCCCTGTCATGCACCCTCATGTAACTTTATGTTTCCTTCGGCGTACTGATCTCAGGTGTAATGAATTATTTGTATCTGGAATCAGACTATCTGAGGCCATTTATTTCATGATTTCGAGAGGGTTAAGGTGGACTCCCACACCTGGTCAGATTGAACTTTTACCTAACACTAGGAGGAGATGGCATTAGTCATGGTGACTCCCAGCGTTTCTGTGATTCTCCCTCTACAAATGTCTTAGCACTAAGGAAACTCACCATGGCCTTGGCAGAGGCTACTGCCAGCTGCATGAACCAGTGCCACTTTAGAATCCCCCTAAAATCATTGAGAACACACATTTAGCCGAAGACCAAACCCCTTGCCAAGAAAAGGAAAGCTCAGCGATGCTTACATGCTCAAGCTCCAGCTCTGTAGGGGAGTTTCCCATTGTTGCTGTATCTTTTCCTGCAGAATAAGAGAAGAACCCTCAAACCAGCATGAGCTGTCAGTTAGGATAGCCTTCTCTAAGTAACAGCTTGTCTTAGTAACACCAAGAAAATGCGAACTGGCTAGAACAAGGGAGAGCTCTGCAGAGAGACAGATCTGAACTGGAAGCCTTCTGCTTCTGCTCTTCAAAGGCTCCTTCCCCTTCCAGTCTCAATTTTCCCATCTATACAACGGACACAGTGATAGTTCATTATTAGTCATGAACTTCAAGAACTTCATGGAGTTCTTGTGGGAATTATGTAAGGTCATATAAATAAAGGCATTTAGCCCTGATTCAGGAACATACTAGTTTTTGTTTTGGTAAATGCCATTTATTATCATCAATGACAACAGCTCCTAGCAGCCCCTGCCCCAGCAGAATTTCCCTGCCCCAGCAGTGCATTGTAGTCAACTGCAGACACTGATTTTCTCCTTTAGACCTAGAGATGTTTCCTATTAGACTATTGAACAATAAACTTCTCCAGGATTGAATTTCTTCCCTTATTCTTTCCCACTTCCCACTCATGGACTCACTATCCATCAACCCATAACTCACTATGCACCAAACATTGGGTCATGCATTGAGAATCTATAAATCAATAAAACCCAGCCTCCGCCCTCTGAGAGCTCCTCATTTAGAGGGGGAGCCAGTCACGTAAAAGGATAAGCCAGTATAATGGGATCTGCACAATGATGAAGAATTGTATAAGAAATCAGGTGGACTTTCATTGAAATCTTGTCTTTTTTTATAATTTTTGAGATGGAGTCTCACTCTGTTGCCCAGGCTAGAGTGCAGTGCCACAATCTCTGCTCACTGCAACCTCCACCTCTCAGATTCAAGCAATTCTCCTGCCTCAGCCTCCCAAGTAGCTGAGATTGCAGGCAAGCGCCACCATGCCCAGCTAATTTTTGGTATTTTTAGTAGAGACGGATTTTGCCATGTTGGCCAGGCTGGTCTCAAACTCCTGACCTCAAGTGATCTGGCCACCTCAGCCTCCCATAGTGCTGAGATTATAGCCGTAAGCCACTGCACATAGCCTGAAATCTTGTCTTCACCACTTACAACTGTGTGGTGTTGGGCAAGTTATTTAATGGCTCTGAGCTTTAGCTTCCAGTCTATAAAATGGGAACAATAACAAAAGATACCACACAGCGTTGCCATAAGAATTAAGTGCATTAATTTGATTTGCTGTGTACTCAATGCCAGCACACAAGCAGCACTCAGTAAGCACAAACACCAATAGCAGTAAGAAGAGATGTCAGTCCTGCTTTTGTAGGGGAAGGCTGGTCATAAGGGGAAAGCTTTGGAGAAAAGAACTTTGAGCTGAGCTTTAAAGGAAAATCAAATATTTTCCCAAAAGAAAGAAAGTGCCAGCTGTAGAAATAGCAGATACAAAAGCATGAGGGGTGAGCATGCACTCGCTCGTATTTCCTGCTGCTTTTCTGGCATGGCCATAGGGAGACATTCTCAGCCTTCCCTTCTCCTTCACTCATTGAACTCCCACCCACTGCTGCCACTTTTTATTGTTGGCTGATGTTTTATTTGTAATGGTCCCCTCTCTGGGACAGACTGCTGTCACCACCAGTGTGGAGAACCACCCCCTTCCAGTATCCAAGAAGTCTAGGGTCATTTAGGGGCTTGGGGAGGGTAGAGAAGGAGGCAGGTGGGGGCTGAGCCACAGATAACATATGGGTAAGGCTAGGCAAAGACTTCTCCCTCTTCCCTCTCCAGTAGCCCTGGGAGGATTCAGAGAGGGGAAAACGTGCTTAGGTTTATGCCACGCTTCCCAAGGATAAGGGAAGGAGATGCAAGGAGGTAGTGAGAATGTCCTCCTCGCCCAGCTGTCGTATCATCACGTTGATTAATTACTTGCCTCTTAGAGCAAGCACATTGGGCTTTGCCTTGCTCCCGTTGCTGTTAGGAGAGCCCCAGAAGACACACTGGAGCAGAGCAATTTGATTCTGCGATTCAGGTGTCTTTTCTAAATTAGGTACCCAAACCCCCCTGACAGAGCTGTCGTGTCACCTGGAACAGAGGTGGCCAGGCTCACTTAGAACATTGTTGATGCTGTCCCCAACTGTCTCATTCACTTGAACTCCTCATTACCCATGTCTGAATGGTGCAAAGATCAGGCTGTTGTCTTTATACTATATCATCCTGTAGCCAAATGGACCGTCAAGTCCTCTGGATCCCGTTCCAGACACACACTGAGGCTGAAGCAGCTCTATTCCAAAATACACAGAACTGGCCAACCTGGAAAATCCCCAAGGCTTTGGGAGCTCACCTCCAGACTACTCTGACACCCCTTGGCCCCACCCACCATTCCCACACCCAAAAAATCTACTCTATTCTTTGGACCCATATCTGAAACATCACCATCATAGTTCCTTGCTTTTGCCTTAAGACTGCATTCTCTGCTGAAATATTATCCCTTCCAAGTAGATTTGCCTCTAAGCCCTATCACTCATAGTATTTATCATATGAAAACATCAGGGAATATGAGTAATTTGAAAGCATGAGCTGTAACTTATTTACAATTATATTTACAATGCCTAGAACCTAAGATCAAGAAGGGGCTTCATATGTAAACATGGTGGGCACTCATTGTGACATCATGGAAGAATATTTGTAATTAGTCAGGCTTTACTCTGTATGTCATTAGGTAAGATAGCCACCCATTCTTAGTCTCAGTTTCTTCATATTATAGTAAGAATGATATCCTATTAAGCATTCATGTGGATTAAATAACTGACAAAATGAAGATTATAGTCTAGTACGTTATGATTGTTCAGTAAATCATAGATTTTCTAGTGATCCAGTGTACATATAGAAAAACCTCATGGGGAGAAATCCATCCTCCAGCCATGCTGTAAGTTCCGCTTGCTTGGCTATGGGGACTAGATTTTTGAGAAGTCCTAAAGGAAGGTCACAAGTTTGCCAGGTGAAAGGTGGTTTCAAAAGAATGAAGGAGGGCTCTGCATCGTTTAGCTACCTTCCTGAGATGCACTGACACTTCCCAAGACTTTTGCTACCTCCTAAATAAAGTCCAGAGTTTCAAGGAATGGGTTCTTAACTAACCAACTTAGCTGGTTCTGGAGAGGAGAGGGTAGTGGCTGAAGATCGGTGGACAAGAAATATAGAACGATCAATGGTTTATTTAATCAATTGTATGACTTGTGAAATGTATTAGCTTTTTTCACTGCAAATGTATTTTAAAAGTTATTTGTTTCATCAAAGTATAAAAAAATGATTGTTATACTCAAAATTTGGACAGAGGTCACAAGTTCACAAGTGTATGAGTTAGGAGAAACAAAATGTTGGTACCATGGATAGCTCCCAATCGTGCTTTTTTTTTTAGTGGGGAGGCAGGGAGACGGAGTCTTGCTTTGTTGCCCAGGCTGGAGTGCAATGGTGCAATCTCAGCTCACTGCAACCTCCGCCTCCTGGGTTCAAGCAGTTCTCCTGCCTCAGCCTCCTGAGCAGCTGAGACTACAGGCATGCACCACCATGCCCAGTGAATTTTTATATTTTTAGTAGAGACAGGATTTTATCATGTTGGCCAGGCTGGTCTCCAACTCCTGACTTCAAGTGATTCACCTGCCTTGACCTCCCAAAGTGCTGGAATTACAGGCAAGAGCCACACCACCTGGCCAGCTCCCAGCAATTCTATTCTGTCCTTGAGCCTCTGTCATGAGGTAGCTTCCACTAACTCTGTATTTCCCCATGCCCAGATTGGGGACCGTGTCATGGCATTTGTCAATTACAATGCCTGGGCAGAGGTGGTCTGCACACCAGTGGAGTTTGTCTACAAGATCCCAGATGACATGAGCTTCTCCGAGGCTGCCGCATTTCCCATGAACTTCGTCACAGCCTACGTGATGCTGTTTGAAGTTGCCAACCTCCGGGAAGGGATGTCTGTGCTTGTGCACTCAGCTGGTGGTGGCGTGGTAAGTCAGCTGTTTTAACTTCTCTTCCTGAGGTTTGTGATGGTGGAAGTGGAGTGACATGCTTCTGAGATCTTATGAAGCTATGTCCTTTAGTAGGAATAACCTCTATCGTTCTGGTAGAGCCCCTATAGATGATTGCATCGGGGATAGGATAAGCTTGAGAGGTGGTTTCTCTGGAGTTTTGGAAGGTTGACAAAATGGCCTGTGAGGACACAGTAGCTCTCAGAGATGGTTCCTGTTGAGAAGCATTCTCAACAGTCTTGGTATCATGATGAAAAGTTGTGTCAATCATTGTAAGATGTCTCACAAGTCATCTACTCCAGCTATTATTTGAAATGACAAAAATGGTCATTTTGAAAAAAAAATGATCATTTTGCCAGTGATTTCGTTTTTTCAATAAATTGCAGTGGACTTGATGGTTCCCATATTAATGACATTCTTACTCATTTGTATTCTGCTATATTTTCTTGAGTGGGAGAAACGTGGGCCAAGATTATACTAGCACACTGGAAATAATACAGAAACCTAAGTACATTCATGAAAGTGGTTGCACTCGTCAATGTCATCTGTCAGGTGTGTCTCTGCCAAGGAGGGAAATGATGGAAATCAAAATTTCTGCTCTGGATTTCAGGGATGGCAGAAATTTCTCTCATGATTTGTCTTTGTCTTAATGCCAGTCATTCAGTGTATATTGCATGCCCACTACATGGCAAGCACCACATGTCTGTCATTGATCTACTGGAGTTTGGGTGGAATATTGGTGTTTCTGAGAGTGGAAAGTACTACCCACTAGTTCAAAAAATATTTATTAAACACACAGCAAGCATATTCTAGAATCTGTGGATATACAGATTAATACCCTATCTTATAGAGTTTGAGAGGTTCTCAGAGTCACTGATTCTGTGGTTTGATAAACTCAGAAATCAACTCTTATGATTAGTTGTATCTCAGAGATATTTCACTGAAGGTTTTGCTGGCATAGCATTCATTAAAAAAAAAAACTTGGCTTTCTGTAACTATCAAACCCTACACAGTGTAGAGCACATTTCCGTTGTTTCTATGTAAGAAAACAAGCTCACATCCAAAACCTTGAGGGCAAAGATAGGAAACTTTAAGAATGCCTCAAGAAGAATATCTTCAATCACTTTAGCAAATTTGCTGATGTCTTTTGACCATGAATAAAGACATAATAAAAGCTAAGCATCCCTTACAAAAGAAATGGCTTTCAGTTCCAGTGAATCTGCTAACAATAAGCAAGCCATTTAGAATGCTGGCATTTATGATCTTAGTATGCTCAGCATACAAAGCATCAGAGACTTGTTTTCATATTATCAGCATAAGCTTCAGGCTTTACAACGGTGCTGGACTCAGTTCTCCTGAGAATTAATGTTTACGCATTGGCACCTATGAGATATCCCTTTATGTTTTTATTTATTTTTTGTTGTTCTTAGAGCAAAGAAGAATGTATCAGGGGCATGTGTCTTACAAAACAAAATATAATCTTGGGGAAAAAATTTTTTTTACCATGGTTTATTCTGAGCTTATAGATGCTACCGACCATACTAGCTAAAGTATAAAACAGGTGAAGGAACTGGATAAAGTGGACAATAAGAGTTGGAAAATAAGTCAATGCACATAGTACAGGCTCTGCTATCCTAAAGCTTTGCTGAAGATGATCAACAGTTTCACCTTGTAGCTTTCTAATAGTGAGCGAAAATAGGGAAAAAATGCTCATCCATGTGAACGAGGGTTCATTTTATTGAAATAAAGCAGTTACTAGGGGTAACCATAACTAATGGTGGTTTTGGGGACCAGAGGACTCTTTCTCTACGGTTTCTCATAAGAAGTGTATGCAGAAATGCAATAAACATCCTCAACAAAGCTGTTATAGCAAATGCAACTATTTCCATGATGTTTTTTCTTATGGTGCTCTCCTAATGTAATCTAAGTGCATCAAAGTAAAGCAAAATTTAGTGAGAGCATATATTCTGGGGGCCAGAAGGATGTGGTCTGATTTAATTTCCAGACAGAGTTGAAAAGCACAGTTGGGCCCATCTCTCAGGAGGGCTGGTCTCTTTGAATAACGTGTCTCTCAACCAAGATTTGATAGGTAGTGGTACAGCAGTTCAAAGTTACCATTAGAGAAGAGAGTTTTGGCCAAGTACAGAACTGCATATGTGAACACTCCACTCAGCTGGGATGGTTTGGGCACTGTCTTAAAAAAAGCAAGGAGTCCTACCGAGAGCTCACACCATCACACTCCCCTACAGGGGAACGTCCAGTGAGTCCCTGGCACCTGTATGTTACCTTACATGCCAAAAGGAACTTTACAGGCATGACTAAAGTACGGACCTTGAGATAGGGAGATGATCCTGGTTTATTCAGGATGACCCATTGTAATCACAAGTGTCCTTAAAGGTGGGAGTGGGAAGCAGAAAAGCCAGAGAGAGTTTAGAGAGATGACACTGCTGGCTGTGATGGAGGAAGAGGCTGTGAGCCAAGGAAGCAGGTGGCCTCTAGATGCTGGAAGAGGCAGGAAATGGATTCCCCTCTGCAGCTTCCAGAAGGAACACAACCCTGCTAGGACCTGGATTTTAGCTCAGTGAAACCCATTTTGCACCTCAGACCTCTAGAACTTCAGTATACTAAATCTGTGTTTTGAGCCACTACGTTTGTGTTAATTTGTTACACAGCAAAGGGAAACAGATAACTGCCACTTTCCCCAGGCTGCCTTTCTCCCTCCCTTTTCATTACAGTAAGCCTGCAGAGGCCTGAAGAACATAAAAGTAGCAAATTGCAGAACTAGGATTCATACCCCAATTTGGCTGATTCCAAAACCTCTTTTTCCATTCAATAGCCCCAAATGCTGGGAGAGCCAGCCCAGATCATTCAGTCCTTCATTTAACAAATATTTGTTCACCCTCCACCTAGTACTCAGGATAGATGTTTTCAAGATCCAAAAGACTGGCTCAGGTACACATTTCCTAACCTGATGTCAATGAGATGACGAAAAGGATTAAACCTAGTCATAGCTGGGATAAAGTTTCCTAAATAGGGTAATATAAAGTGTGTAGCCCTAATGGCACCAAGACTTCTGTCTGAGTTTCATCAAAGGCTGGGATGGGAAATTTGCAGACAGCATGTGAAGAGTACCAAACTGAGCTATGGTTTTAAGGAAATTTGAATATTGCATGGAAAAATACTTCAGAGCAGGATACACTCTTGGAATTGCCTGCTGCCTCCATGCTCTGTCATATCTCTGAGGACACTGTTTTCCTCTGACAATAGCATGACCAGATGGCCCCAAATGGTAATGCTCTTCATAAGATCTTTAGTTCCTGCTTGAAAATTGGCTCACAAGCCTTTAAAGGAAAAGTAACAGAATAAGTAACAGAATGAGACTCATGTTGGGACCTTAAGAGTTTTGTTGCCAGTCCCATTTAATGAGCCCTGTCCATGAAGCTGCTGCGACTCTGAGCCCCATGATCAGGTGTGCTCAGTCTCTGGAGAGTGACATTACTGTTCCTGTGAGGTTATCTGGGTTTGTGTCTGACATGTGATGCTTCGTAGTTTTCAGAGTCCTCTTACCTTTATCATCATATCATCTGAGCAGATATTACTACAGGCAGTGATCAAGCATCATTCCCATTTTACAGAAGCTAATGGTTAGAGAAAATGAAGTGGGCTGGGTGCGGTGGCTCACACCTGTAATCCTAGCACTTTGGGAGGCTGAGGCGGGCGGATCATGAGGTCAGGATATCAAGACCATCCTGGCCATGGTGAAACCCTGTCTCTACTAAAATACAAAAAATTATCCTGGCATGATGGCATGTGCCTGTAGTCCCAGCTACTCAGGAGGCTGAGGCAGGGGAATCACTTGAATCCAGGAGACGGAGGTTGCAGTGAGCTGAGATCATGCCATTGTACTCCAGCCTGGCGAAAGAGCAAGACTCTGTCTCAAAAAAGAAAAAAAAAAAAAAAGAGAAGATGAAGTGAACCTAAGTGACAGCATGTGGCCCAGCTCCCTGACCCCATTTGATGCTGTCACCACTCCACCACCCCCAGCCAGCCCCTCGAGGGAGATGAAATGCACCTCTATTCGTGCCTTTTCAGAAACTGTCTCTGGGAAGATAAGGCAAAATCAGCACTCTCCTCTCCGGCCACCCTGACCTTCTCACTCTTCTCAGAACGCTCTTTATCTTATGGTGTGCTCCTAATGTAATCTGATAGCATCAGAGTAAAGAAAAATTTGAACTTCTGAACCTCTGTGCCTTTTCACATGCTGTTTTTTTTCTTTCCAAAATGGTCTTCTCTCCAGATTCAGATGTCTGCTCCTGTAGGAAGCCATACTCTTGTCTGGGTAACCTTAGCCCTTTAATAAAAGCTATAGGAGAATCTTTACAGCCTTTCATTTGTTTATGGTTTGATATGGTTTCACTGTGTCTCCACCCAAATCTCATCTTGATTTATGGGTCCCAGAACTCCCACATGTTGTGGGAGGGACCCAGTGGGAGGTAATTGACTCAAGGGGCCTGGTCCTTCCCATGCTGTTCTTTTTTTATCATTATTATTATTTTATTTTTTTTTTAGAAAAAGAGAGAAAAGGAGAAAGAAAGAAACAGCAAAAGAAAGAAAAAAGGAATGAAAGAGAGAAAGAAAGAGGAAGAGAAAGAGGGAGAGAGAATGGGATTCTTGTTTTATTGCCCAGGTTAGAATGCAGTTTAAAAATGGGTATTAAAAACCTCTTTTAT
>CAUYQU010038693.1:0-38278 GCA_963574635.1 Cheracebus regulus
AGTACAAGGGTAGTTTCAGGGATAGAAAAATTAACAGGCAGAGAAGGAATCTCTGAGAGTAGGAAAGACTAAGTGTAGCTGGGCCTAGTTGATCTGAGTTCCAAATGTAGTTGTTGATCTTAAATTATGCACAGCAGCAATCGAATTGTCAGTCAGTCAGTGTGTCTAGCTAGTCAGACAAATCATAACTTCAACCACAGATGCTATGGGAAATCAGAAAACTCTGGGATGCCTGTGAGGATATCTGTGTAAATATGTCTGTAGAGTAGATGGCAAATAAAGAAAACCACCTAAATATTTACCCCAGGGCAGCAGGTGAATAAAAGATACTATGGAATAGCAATAAAATAATGCCTTAAATCTTTTTTTCTGTGAAATTCAAAAAATATTTATAATATAATAGAAATAAAAATATCAAATGGTAGGGCACTGTGAATACAATAATGTAATTTTTAAAAAGCTGCAATGAGCAACAAGATGAAATAAAAGTCATCTAGATTAAAAAGGAAGAGGTAAAACTCTCTGAATTGCAGATTATAAAATCTGTACATAGAAATACAAAATAATTCACTAAAAATGAGTTTAGCAACCACTAAGTTACTAACAATAAAAGATCAAAACATAAAAATTGAGTGTGCTTGTATAGATTATCAATTCATTAATAAAAATGTTATTAAAAATCCAACTTACAACAACATTAAAAAGAATAAAAGAGGAATCAAATTGAAGGTCCAGCAATACTCTTCACTTTTATGCTTAATTGATTTGAAAACAGTGCTAATATAATTCAGTGGGGAAGAAATGATCGTCCCATCAAGTGGTACTGCGACAACAGCTCTCCACATGCAGAAGAATAAAGCTGGATCCCTGCTTCACACCATAGAGATTTCCTCAACGTGCGTCGGAGACCTAAATGTGAGACTCCACAGTAGGAAACCCTTAGAAGAAAACATAGGCATAAATCTTCATGACTTTGGATTAGGTAAAATTACCTAATCTTAAATGATACCAATAGCACAAGCAAAAACAGAAAATAAAAGAAACTAACATCATCAAAATTTAAAGTGTGTGTGTCTAAGGACACCCCCAAGAAAGCAAAAAGCAACTCGTTGAATAGGAGAAAATGTTTGCAAATCTTACATCTGGTAAGGAAAGGACTCATATCTGGAATATATAAAAAATGACTGTAGCCGGGTGTGGTGACTCATACCTGTAATCCTAGCATTTTGGGAGGCCAAAGCAGGTGGATCACAAGGTCAAGAGATCAAGACCATCCTGGCCAACATGGTGAAACCCCGTCTCTACTAAAAAATGCAAAAATTAGCTGGGCGTGGTGGCGCATGCCTGTAGTCCCAGCTACTCGGGAGGCTGAGGCAGGAGCATTGCTTGAACCTGGGAGGCGGAGGTTGCAGTGAGCCGAGATTGCACCACTGCACTCCAGCTTGGCCCCTGGCAACAGAGCAAGACTCTGTCTCAAAAAAAAATTTAAAAAAAGAATGATTGTAACTCATTATAATATTAGTAATAGTAAAATAATAGTAATAAAGTAATAAATAATAATAAAAGACAAATAATATACAAAAAGCCCATAAACGCATAGAAATATGTTCAACATCATCAACCATCAGGGAAATGTACATCAACCCAAAAATGAGTTACTATTTCTCACCCACTAGAATGGCTATAATTGAAAAGATAATAATTAGTGCTGATGAGAATGTGGAGATACTACAACACTCACACTTTGCTGGTGGGAATTTAAGTGACATACCCCTTTAGAAAGCAGACCAGCAGTTGCTCAAAATGTTGAACATTAAGTTATTATATGATCCAGCAATCCCCTCCCAGGTATACAGTATACCCAAGAGAAATGAAAACACACATTTACATAAAAACTTATATGTTATGTTTATCGCAGGATTATTAATAATAATAAAAAATGAGAAGGACCAAAATGTCACCAACTAATACATAAACAAATTATGATATATCCATACAGTGAAATATAATTAAGCAGTAAGAAAGATGTAAAGTACTTATACAAGCTACAACCCACACAAACTTTGAAAATATTACGGTAAGTGAAAAAGGACAAAGTGAACATGAGAACACATGGACACAGGGAGAGGAACATCACACACCAGAGCCTGTTGTGGGGTGGGGTAACTAGGGGAGGGATAGCGGTGGGGAGGGGGGGATTTGGAAGGCATAACATTAGGAGAAATATCTAGTGTAGATGATGGGGGGATGGATGTAACAAACCACCATGGCATATGTATACCTATGTAACTATCCTGCACGGTCTGCACATGTACTGCAGAACTTAATGTATAATTTTTAATAATTTTTATAAAAGGAAAATGTAATTGATTGTGGTAATGGAGGCACAACTGTGAATATTCTAAAAAACACTGAATTAGATATTTTGAATATGTGGATTTTATACTATTTAAGTTATATCTCAAGTTGTCCTGAAAATGATTAAATTACATTTAAAATTAGCAGTCTTTTGCTCAGCAAAAGCTACCAGTATGGTCTGCATGCAAGCGAGGAAAGTAGACATACAGAGAGTAGGCTGATATAATAGTCATTACCGTGGTAAAGTGGATTTGGATTTAGTGATAGAAGAGATTTGAAAGTACATTTATGCATATTTTCATTGTTTCATTTTCTATTGTGAGCATGAATTATTTTTACACTAAAATTTTAAAAATAGAAAGAAGAATCTTGAATGCTCTGTAGTCAAATAAACACAGTCACAAATGATGAACAGCTGTCTGGAATGTCTTCCTAGAGAATTGGCCGAAGCACATGCATGTAAAATAAGGCAATGGCTGAAGAATCAAGACAGGACTACAGCGGGAGAAGAAAAGAAAAATGTAAACGTGGAGATAGAAGACAAGAAGATAACTGACGCATGAAGTGGACATTAATACTGTGAAAACCTCTTGGGGAGTCAGAAATGACCAGGTCTATGTGGAAGAGAAACTGGCTTAAAGCCCAAGATGGCCAACCATCAGTGACATGGGACACAATCAGAAGGGCTGTCTAGTCATTCCCATTCTTCTCCCTCCAACACTCCAGCAAGATTATTGCCTAATTTACAACCAATGCACATTGAAGAATCAGTAAAATCTGAAGACTTTGAGACCACAGACAGAAAAATTTTGAGCTCTTCTTGGTGTAGTGAGCTGTTTCCCTGTATCAGAAAAACAGACTCACTCTGGTATTTCAGGAATAAAGTGTTTAATATAGAAATAACAGCATACACTAATGTTTGGAAACCGGGGGTAGTAAATATTGATGAAGTCATGCGACAGACAGAATAATGGTCTCCTAAATATGTCTGTGCCCTGAAACTTAAAGAAATGTCTCCTAATAGAGCAAAAGGAACTTTTCAGATGTGATTAAGCTGAGGCTCCTGAGATAGGAAGATTATCCTGGATTGTCTAGGCAGCTTCAACGTAATCACAATATTCCTTAGAGTGAAAGGAGTAGAGAGCAGAATCAGAGTTAGAGATGTGACAACAGAATCCGAGGTCAAAGTGATGTGACTGCTGACTTGGAAGATGGAGGAAGAGAACAAGATCCAAAGAATGCAGGCAGCCCCAAGAAGCCGGAAAGGGTGAAGAAACAATTTTCCCTTAGGGCCTCAGAAGAAATGTAGCCCTGATGACAGATTAACTTTAGCCCATAGTGACCCATTTTTGACTTCACACTTCCAGAACTATAAGAAGATAAATCTTGTGTTAGCATTCAGACTAAATTTTGAACTACAAGTAAATCCCATATTTATTAATTTTTTTTTGTCAATAGTTTTTGTGGGACAGGTAATCTTTGGTTATGTGGGTGAGTTCTTTAGTAGTGAATTCTGAGATGTTAGTGCACCATCACCCGAGCAGTGTACTCTGTACCCCAAATCATCTTTTATCCCTCACCCTCTTCCCAACCTCCCCACAAGTCCCTGCAGTCCATTATGTCATTTTGTAAGTTTTTGCTTCCTCATACTTTAGCTCTCATTTATAAGTGAGAACATTCAGTATTTTGTTACTTCATTCCATTTTATGGCTGAGTAGTATTCCACGGTGTATATACACCACATTTTCTTTATACACCCACTGGTCAACGGGCACTTAGGTTGGCTCCATATCCTTCCAATTGTGAATCATGCTGCTATAAACATGCACGTGCATGCGTCTTTTCTATATAATGACTTACGTTCCTTTGGGTAGATATCCAGTAGTAGGATTGCTGGATCAAATGGTAGAACTAGTTTTAGTTCTTTAAGGAATCTCCATTCTTTTTTCCAAAGTGGTCATACCAATTTACATTCTCACCATCAGCAGTGTAAAAGTTTTCTCTTTTCATCACATCTATGCCAACATCTATTTTTTGACTTTTTAATTATACCCATTCTTGCAGGAGTAAGGTGGTATCTCATGGTCGACTCCCACATTTATTTAGCAAACATGTATTAGGCAGTTACTATGTGTCAGGCTCTCCTAGGCCTCAGTGAGTGAAACATCAAAGATTCCACAACAGAACTGAAAAAACTGGTAAATGCAGGCTACTATAATTAGTGTGGGAAAACTGCTTCCCAGAGGATGCTATGTCTAAACAGAGACCTGGATGAGGAACACAGTTAATTCAGGTGAATGATGGGAGAAATCTTTTAGGGAATTGGTATCACAAACACAGGCTCAGAAGAAACAGCACACAGGGAGTCTGGGCACCTGTCAGCAGTTCAGAGTGGAGATTAGAGAAAAAGGAGCACAGGGGCAGAAAGCAAGGTTAGAGCAGTGAGCAGGTTCAATGGCTGAGGCTTGTAGGCTTCAGGAGAACCTTGGCTTTTATCCCGAGGACAATGTGCAGCATTGGCAGCACTGAAGTCAGGAAGAACTTTGATCAGATCCGCGTTCCAGAAGAATCACTCTGGTGAAGTGTGAAGAATGAACTGAGAGATGCTAGACTGGATACATGGAGAAGAGATTCAGGGAAACCCTGGGGGCAACTATTGAGAGAATATTAGGATGTAGGAAAGGATAGAAAGGACCCTGAGAGTTCTGAGTGATCAAGACCCAGTGTTTCACACCTGAAAAATGAGGTGGAAAAAGAGAAAGGACCCGTGGGACCAGCAGCCCATCTGGAAAAATGACATAAAACAAGGGAATTTGGCCCATGATATGAGAGGTTGTTGGGCTCACATACTATTGACTGATCAGGGAGAAGTTTAGTTGAGTTCGCCTCTATAAACAGGTATTGAGTGCCAGGTATGGTGTCATCTGTGTAGACATAGGAAATCAAAGGTATATGTCTTATATTTTTGTGACCTACATGTCTGGTCCTGCTGAAGAACCATGCCAATCCTGGACTTTCCAGAACCCCCACTAATTTTGTCTTGTGCCCATGTGGGAAGTGAGCTGAGGATTAGCAAGAGGATCTTAGCACATACTGTCAAAAAATAGTAGAAAGATTTCTTTAGAAGACATCAATTCCCTAAGTAGATTGAATAATCCATACAAGAGAAATACAATCACTAAAAAATAAACTGAATGAAGGAAAAGAAATCAACAAAGTGTAATTGCCAGAAGTATGTTTGTCGAATTCTGCATGAAAACAAGCTTGAAGAAATAGAACAGAAGTTTTGCCTGACACTATGACACATGAACAAAAAACCCAGATAGGCTTAGTGGTGGTGCTTCTTTAGAGATGCAGGATGTGTGGAGAGTAATAGGGAAAAATATATGGAGAGAACGCCATCCTAGCTTCACACAGAATGCAAGCCCAGCCTTTCCAGTGGGCATCTCTGATTCTTGTATCCAGGGCTTTGCTTTCATAAACACATCTCAGCTCTGAGGATCATCTGGCTCAGCCCAGGACCGGGTTTGTAAAGATCTTGTTCAGTGTTGGTCCAGACTGTGCATATTGACATGAAGATGATGGTCAGTGATTTTGTCTCTTGACATCTCATCCAGGTGAGAACTTGTGGATTGGTTCTTGGCATCTCATCCAGCTGAGAACCGCTGGGACCTATAATTTGCTTCTAACCAGTAGAATGTGGCAAAAATGATGTCACTTCTGTGATGAGGTCATGTGAGAGCCACACTTCTCTATTACTAGATGACTCTGTCTTTTGCCTTCTTTGCAAGTTTTGATGAAACAGAAAGGGCTGTGTGTCAAGGAACTGAAGTTAGCCTCTGGCCACCAGCCTGTAAGGAACTGAGGCTGTCAGTCTAACGGACATGGAGGAATGAATCCTGTCAACAATTGCTTGAGCTTGGAAGTGGATCCTTCCCCAGTTCAGCCTCCATATAAGACACAGCCATGTCACTCTGATGAAAATCATGTGAGAAAGCTGCATAGCTGTGTCTTGATTTCTGACCCATAGAAATGCAGGTTAATACATGTGTGGTGTTGTAAGCTGCTAAGTTTGTGGCAATTTCTTAACATAGCAATAGATAGCTGAAAACACCTCCCACAGCTTTCACTGAGTCAAGTGACCCTTGAGGCCAGTTAGAACTTCTCTCATCCCCTTCCCTATGGCAGCCTTTATCGTTCTCCTAGGTGGACATCCCGCTTTCTCTTTACCAGTGTAAATGTCAAGTTCTCTTACTATCTCCATTGCTCTCCTCTCACACCATCCAGGAGGCCACACTAGGGACTGGCAGGCAGAGAGAAGGAAGTGCCGGGGTGGTCTGGGTTGTGGCTAGACCCCTTTTCATGGTTTGCCTTTTAGTGCAAGTATTATCAGATGGAAGAAGAAAGGTCAGGAACCAGCAGGGATTGTAAGGAGATGAGTGAATACCTCATGGCTCTCAGGCCCACGTGGGCTGTGAAATAAAACAGTGATGAAGAGACTCTCCATGGCCCCTGCTGGTCTTTACTGCTCAGCATTCTAGATAGCGCACCTCATGTACCATGATGCAAACACCACTGACTCCCTCCAGGGCAGATATAAACCTCCCTTTCCCCCACCTCCAGCAAGTTATGGGTCACTTCAAGCCTGGTGACTCCCCCATTGGGACTGTGGCAAATGCAATAGACTCCAGTTAAGTCCCTGTGCCTGGAGAAGAAAGGGGAGCTGGTCAGAGCTTATAGGAGGAGGTGACCCACAGGAAACCAGTGGACGGGTATGAGGGTGAGTATGACAGAGCAGTTACTTGGGCTCAGCAGTCAGACTGTCTTCTTAGAGTCATGGGTCAGACCACTGACGGTTACTAAACTTCCTAGTGACCTCACTTTCCTTGTCTGTAAAATGGGGTTGATAGCTGTCTTTAAAATGGGGTTTGTGAAGTTTAATCATTTAATCATTTAATTCATGTAAATCCCTTAGGAAAGTGACTGACACTTTTTTAAAGGCACAATCTTGTAAAAGAGTAGGACTCATCCATTTAGCTCCTGTTTCCTAATTCCAAGTGTGATAAGGACCAGCTCTCCCCAACATTTATCCTGACCCCCCTTCCATCCCTCAGCTGGAGAGCTATTTTGTCCCTTACAACCAATGGTGTTGGGGGTAAGCAGGAAAAATCCAGAGTGGTGCCAAGTATGAGGAAGTCACAGAGCAACACACACACACACACACACACACACACACACACACACACACACCCATTCATGTTTATGTACATAAATATGTACAAATACATACATATACACACTTACAAACACACACATACACATAGATGCCTATACCAGTTTATATATCCACATGTACACAGACAGACGCAAGCACATTACACACTCCCTTTCAATTTCCCAATTCAGTTTGGGGCCTGGATTATTCCAACTCAATCTCTTTTAAGAAATTTAGGAATCTGAAAGAGAAGGACCTGAGAACTTTTATCCCACAAGAGACAGACCCACTTTCCAGACACTGTGGGACTTTCTGAGCCACATGTGGCCCTGCTCCTGGAAGCTCATGGAGGAGCCAGAAAATCTGACTTTAGATCAAGGTTCTGGCATCCAGACGCAGCCGCAGGAACTGGCCTTCCCTGGATACTGGGCCTCCGGGAGTCCAGCAGGACCCCTTCCTCCTACCTCACCTGTGGCTTCTCAGCCTGCCTTCCACAGGCAGGGCCCCTCCCAGGCTTTGCTGTCAGCAGGAGTCTCCATCAGCTTCAGAAGGAACAGGGACAGAGTTTAACTCAACCCCCTCTGGTGAGGCACCCTCAGGTCTAGCTTTTTGGTTCTAACATTGGTGATATCACTTTTCAGTCTTAAAATGTCTGTTTCTTTTCTGATTTGCAAAAAGGTTTACACCTTTTGATACTCATATCTGCTATGTTCTATTAGAACCCAGCAGTCCTCTGTGGTACTTTCATCCACTATGTCTCTGATGTTTCCATTTCCTGGTGTTTTACCTTCTGGTTGGGTTAAAGACTATATGTAATCATTGGGCACAGAGGACCAGGAAAGAGGAAGATTCCCAGCGAAGGTGGACCCAAGTGCATCACTGTTGACAAGGGTAACTACTGTCCTTTCCTATTTATCTCCCTGCACTCCTTCTCTCTGTCCTCCCTCCCCGCCCACCCTCGGGACAGCCTCAGGAGCCTGGGCAGAATCCAGAACCCCACAAGGGAAATGCTTAGGAGGAAGAGGAAGGGACTGTGTTGGGTCTCCTCTTTCCTCCTACACGGAGACCTCCAGGGAACATCATTCCTGCTCCAGTATGTCTTGAAGGGCGGCCCCGAGGACCCCAGTACCTGCCTGCAGCAGCATCTCCTTGCCATGCTCCAAGTGTCTGAGCAGCCACCTAGTGCAGTGACCCATCAGGGGTTCCTTTGTGGCCTCCGCGATCCAGAACCTCTCCCAGGTGCGCTGGATCCTCCCAGCAGTGCTTTGAGCCACTGTCCAGGTTTGTAGGTCCTGATTCAGGGACATTAAGTCTGCCTGTCACAGACTAAAAGTGTCCCCGGAGTAAGGTCCCGTCCGGAGTCACCACCCAGCCGCGCAGCAGCATCTGCAAGTGTGGGGCCCTGGACCTGCCCCGGGGTGAGCCCGTGAGGGGAAAGAAGGGGAGGGAGGTCGCCCTGCCCACCCCAGCTCCTCGCTCCCTCTGTGATTAGTCACAGCCTAAGTCAGTCATGATCCAGATTGAAGGAGAAACCGGGAGCAAAATGTCCCCAGCGCTTCCCTCGAGGGATCAGCTAATGCCCCGCCCCCCACGCCTGGGAGACCAGGGCGGGTCATTGTAGGGTGAGGGGGACACCTGTGCCAGCAGCCTGACGTCACTCACCGGCTGGCCCTGGTGGTGGTGCCGGCCCGGGAACCTCAGGGTCCTCAGTAACACATTCCCTGCCGTCTTCAAGAACTTTCCTCAGGGCGCCCACAGTCCTGCTCCATCTTCTCCACCCGCAGCACCCGCGGCTTCACACTCGAATCCTCCCCGTGGCTGTGGAAGCTCAGGAACCGTGTATCGCCCAGGAAAGGCGCCGCCGAGGACCCCAGGGCGCGCGTGGTGGAGGGAAGTGGAGCCCGGCGACCTTCAAGTACCCGGGAGTGCGGGCCTGGGCCCCGGGAACCCGCACATTGGGGCGGGGGAGGCGCGCCGAGCCTGAGACCCCGCCCCTCTCCCCTCGGGTCCCCACCTGCCCCCTGTCTTGGGGACAGGCTTGCTCCGCTTCTCCGCGGGGACCCAGCCTCCAGGGCTCCCTCCCATACCCTGGGAGCTTCTTACTCTGTGTGGAGAGCTGGGGAGGGGACAGAGGGACAAGAACTAGGGGAGGGTGGTGTAGGGCAGCTGCGCTGGGAGAAACGACCTGAGGAGTCTGCAGACCCCAGCCTGGGGCGAAGGCTCCCCCGGAGTTGCTGCTGAGCCCCTGCAGACCGCCCTTTCCCTCCAGCCTCCCCAGCCCAGTTCATCCGGATCCTCTCCTCACAAGCCCAGGTCTCAGCAAGGTCAGGGCCCACAGAGCTGCAGGATGGGGTTCCAGGACGCGGGATCCGACTTCTCTGGGAATCTTGGAGTCCAGGGAGGATCCTGGAGATCTCCCAGTTTATGAAGCCCATCCTCCACTCACTCTGATGGCTTCTCTAGAACCCAGGACCCAACGGTCAGTCCAGGGAGAAAAATAAGAGCAAAGGATGAGAGGTGGTCATGAGGTCAGGGAAACTCCCGCAGAATTCTCAGGAGAGGAAAGTCTTCACAGCTGCAGCTTTGCCTTGGTTAGTTTTCCAACCCCAGCCACCAGTCCTAGAGCTGGAGATGCTTAAGTTTAAACCAGAGACTCTGAATATTGTCTGTGAGTGACATAATCCTTGTCTTTCCTGAAATCGTGGGTCCATCAGAGTGATCCACTCTGCTCAGTCTCCTTCTTCTCTCACTCCAGTCTTTTTCCCGAGCTGGACTCTCCACCACCCTCACATTCTGGAAAAGTGCAGTGCCGTGAGCACGGCCCTGGGGCAAACCCAGCTCCACTCCTGTTTGTGTGTGATCTTCGTTCCTGTTGCATTATCTATAAACGAGAAAAATAACAGGCACATGTCATAGATGGGTAGTTAGAATAAAATGAATTAGTATTTTTAAAGTGCTAAGACCACTAATTGACAGCACAATAAAAGTGTAAAATATTGTCACTATTGTCATTCCTTTAGGCCGTTTTTCTTGAGCTCTTCCTCTTCTCTTTGGGTTCCCCCCAAAAATTTATCCTCTGTTGGAAGTTGACGTCAGCAAGAGACCTCCACCTGGGAAATGCTGGCTCATGGTGAGGCCTTCTTTTTAGCAAAGGGTGAAAGTGGTGGTAGACCAGTAGCTAGTGAGTCAGAGACCATTTTACTTAAAAAAGATCACCTACCTAGAATTAACTCCATTTTGATAAGGACATGCATCTCACAGATAAGTCTAATGTCATTTGTCAGGAGACTGCTTTGATTTATTTGTGTAGAACTTACTCTAATGCATTTCACAGAGTCTTGCAACACATTTCAAATATCTGGTCCTCATTTCACAGCGTCTGCCTCATGGAGTGAAGATGACGAGCAGTGTCTTCATACTGTACTCACATGTTTGTCTATCAGCGTCATAGTCACATATTACATATGTAGATATTTTTCCTAGAAGTTTGAGTTTTATTGATATATATTTTAATCTGGAATAGATAGGTATTAGCTAACATTTTTTATTTTATGACCCCTAAGTTACACATGCTAAGGGGTCACTACTGTTACCTATGCATTTTCTCTCTTGGTAACATTGAGATAAAATTTGTACACTGTACTTTAGTTTTCAGCAATTACTAATTAAGTAATTTGGATCATCCCTCCCATTGAGTACTACTGGACAAGTGGGAAAAGAGTACATATTTGAAAAATCTGATTGAAGGTATGGATGGGCTAACCAGTGAAGGTTTTCCAGGCCAGGAACCAGGAGAAGGCAGAAGTCTAGAAGCGCAAGTGGAGCTGCGGGGCTGCTTCTGTCTTGGATGATGTTTGCTGGTCTGGGCAGTGTCTGAGACCCTCAAGGGCTGGGGAGATAAAGGCTATATATAAAGGCTGCAGGGGGCATATGTGACACCATAAATCTCTGGGTTTTCGATGGGTCCCAAAGAAATAACCTGCAAGAGCAAGACAGTGAGGGCTCAACTTTTGCATGGGTGGTCCAGCAATTTTCACTGCTCTTATTAAACATTGTAGTTGAAGATCTTCCAAGTGTCATAAAGGAAGAAAAGAAATACACATAAAAAGGTTTGAAAAGAGGGTACAGAACTCTTATAACTTGCAAATGGTAATATGCTGAATGCAACAAATAAAAATGGTTAGAATATTCTTGAAGTTAATAAGATAGCTTTGCATGTAGGAAGAAAAAATTACAGAGGTGTTTTGCACAAAAAAAAGATGAAAATTTTAAAAATTGATACAGCAAAAGTGCATATATATAAAATTCTAAAACTAAACCTGACAACTTCTGTATATCAACTGGGATATTTAAAAAACCCGATTGAGTAATTACAGAAGACAGTAATTAAAGACAATCAATTAACCAAATAGACTTGCCAAGATCCTGGCTTAGATGATTCAGTATTATATGATATTAAATTTCTACAGTGCTCTAAGAACTCAAATACATCTTAATCAAATGTTTATCAAGCATATGTGACACTTATTAAGCTGATTTTAAGCCTCATATAGAAATAGGAAAGACAAAAAATAACCATGACACTCTAAATAAGAAAAATAAGCAGAGAGAATTTCTTTAGCAGATGGTAGACTTTATGTTAGAGTTATTTTAATTAAGAGAGTTGGGGTGTTGAGGCAGGGGTAATAGACTAGATATTTGGAACAGAATAGAAAGCCCTGAACATATGTAAAGAGGAGGTAGCATTACAGTTCAGTGGGTAAAGGAAAACTCTTTAGTAAATAATTTAAATATTATCTGTATGGAAAAATTCAATTGTACTCGTCTCTTGTAAAACATTCTTTAAAATAATATAGTAGAATATCTTCATTACTTTAGTGTAGAGAAAGTTTTGTGTTTGCTTGCTTTTTGAGACAGAGTTTTGCTTTCGTTTTGCCCGGACTGAAGTACAATGGCGTAATCTCAGCTCACCGAAATCTCCGCCTTCTGGCTTCAAGTGATTATCCTACCTCAATTCGCTGAGTAGATGGGATGCATTATCATGCCGGGCTGATTTTTTTTTTTCCGTACTTTTAGTAGAGATGGGGTTTCTCCATGTTGGTCAGGCTGGTCTCGAACTCCCGACCTCAGGTGATCCTCCTGCCTCGGTCTCCCAAAGTGCGGGATTCCAACAAAGTATTCATCACAGGGTCACCTTTGACAGAACTAAATACATTAATGTTGAGCACTCAGATTATTTGGGGTTTTTCCATCCCCAAGTGGACGGGGTGAAGGACTAAATGATCCTCTGGGAAAGACCCGTAGAAAGAATATATCTAGTACAAAATTATAGAATCCTTTCTCAAATGCATCAGCCTTCTGCTCATTTGAGAGCCTCTGACATATCAACTGGTTTTGGTGTAGCTACTGAGTAAGAATTTCTGAATACCCAGGACTCAAGATTGGTGACTGTTCAGCAGACCTAGCAGTTTTTATACCTGCATGTGTCAGGTGGCACCTTCATGCCTTGGTGAAGGGTCATCCTCTCAGCCCTCCAAGGAGATGTGGTTAGGAGATGGCTAAGCAGGTTGCACATAGTGGATACATTCCCACTTTCCCATCTCTCTGAGCTGCATTCAGACACCTTTCTCTGCAGCATACCTATGATAGGGATTCTGTTGATATAAGCTAGTGTTTTTCACAAACTGCTGCATATAGCAAAATGTGAAGAGATGATTTCTTTTAATAAAATCAGGGCTCCAGCCTGTTAAACTAAAATAATATCTGAGCCTCTATAGTTTTGCTGTCATTCCCAGATGATTTTGACATACACCAAATATTAAGAACTGCTGCTGTGAGCCACTACTTTTTAACTTGGCTGCTGATTGGATTCAAACCTGGAGAGTTTTATGAACAATACTGTTTCCAGGATCCTACTTTTGATGACGTAGATTTAGTTGGTTTTAGTGTGGATCTAGACCTGGGGCTATTTAAAATCTTCCACTTGATTTAAAGTGCAGACAAATTTGAGAAACACTGTGCCAGGGCACAGCTGAATTCAGGTTTTAATTAGGTAACTATTTGATTGGCTGACTATTGACATCACTCTTAAGTGTCCAAAACAGCACATCCAATCTGAGATACTGAGTGAAGATTCCGTATTAATTAATCCAGGCCAAACATGTCTCATTTCTCCTTGTGTCAGTACTGAAAGCCAGCGGGGGAGAAATCCCTCCAACAGTGCTCCTCCATCGCTCTCTCCATGGCGACACTCCCATTTAGCTGATCCCAAATAAAAGCCAGACAGCAAGGTTGCCCTTGGAGGTTGGGCAGGCCACAGAGCACAGTGTCCAGGACAAGGAGCAGGGAGAGTATGCGGAGTGTGGATGAGAAGAGCACAGAGAAGATACCAGCAGACCTGCCCTCTCCATTGCACTCAAAATTACACTGGATTTCTAGCAAGTGCAATCAGGTAAGAGAATACATAAAATACACGAATTAAAAAGATATAAAAATTATTTCTATTTATACATACCACAACCAACAGTGAAATTCAACAAAGAAAGATATACTATGAATGCTAGCACAATATTTCAAGACCTTTGGAATAAATCCACTAAAAGATGCACAAGTAAAAACAGCAATATTTTATTTAAAGGGTACTTAATAAATAAACATTCCATGTTCATGAATTATAAGTCTCAGTGTGGCAAAATTTGTCAGTGCTCTCCAAATCTGATTACTGAATGAAATCTCTATTAAAAAATAGAAATTTTAAAGGAACTTGAATAAGTGCTTGTCAAGCTAGGAAAACTGCCAAAGATAGAAAAAAAATATTTTTTAAGTAAAAACTCAAAATCTATGGATTTAGTTCATTGACTAGAGACACATATTATAAAACTGTGGATTATCTTGGGATGATGAAATGTTCTAAAATTAAATATGCTGATTTAAAACTCTGAATATGTGAAAAATCATTGAATTGTGTATTTTAGATGGGTGGAGAGTATGTGATTTATATCTCAATAAAGTTTAATGAATAAAGAAAACATAATGAGATATTTTGGCAAATCCACTAGAATTTCTTAATTAAAATTATTGACTATTCCAAATATTAGTGAGAATATGGACCATCAAGGGCTGCCACACACTACTTGCCACAGCCACTTTGTCTAGCAGTGTGGCATCATCTCTTTGGATGGGATATCACACACACACACACACACACACACACACACACACACACACACCAGTAATTCCACTCCTAGGCATATAACTTGACAGACATGTGCTCATTGTACCAACATACACATGACAGAAGGCTTATAAGAGCATTGTTTGTAATTTTCAAAATCTGAAAACAAATGAAATGACCATCAATGAGAGAAGGATTAATTTAATGTATGGTTTATTTATTCAATGAAATGTTACAAATAACAAAGATGAACACTCTACAGACACCTATAACAACTTAGCAAACACACATTTGATCCAAAATAAGGTCTTATAATGTACTAACCTACCCTGGGCTAGCATAACTGACTCCATTTTAGCTCTAAACTCCAACTTGGCTTCCCTCTCCTTACCACAGCCCATTTGGGTGCATAACTGGGTCATGCTGCACTTAGAAGCATTGAAGCTACTGTTCTTAACACCTGTAACCATTGTACCGCATTCTGCTTGACATACACCTCCCCACTGCTATTGTAAGAAAAAAGTTTCCCTTTGATCATTGTGTAGAAGGAGCCTGGTCACCCCTCTTCTTGGTAATTGTATGGAAACCAGCTGTGCCCTCAGCCCCTTCCTCTAAGCTGCTTTTCTGCTTCTGTAAAATTCTGCTTCACCTAGGTATGCCCCTCCCCTATCTAAATCAAGGTATAAAAAACAATCAGGCCCCTTCCTCAGGACTGAGAGAATTTTGAGCATTAGCCATCTCTCAGTCATTGGCAAATAAATAAAGACAGTTAATTTGGAACTCAGAAAATGGTGCGTTCCTTCTAACTCGATCGTTACAACAATAAAAATACAGCATGATTTCATTTGTATGAAAAATGCAAAATTTGTGTAACGTTTGAGATAACCTATGTTGTTTTATAGATATATGCATTGGGGTATAGCTTTAAAGAAAAACGTGAACAGGATTCCTATGAAATCAGGATGAGGGTGAACTCTAAGGACAGCAAAGCGATTTTTATTGCTATGGGAATTGGTCAAAACTTCTGTTTTTTTTTCCTGACTTTGATTATTCTTCACATGGATCTTCCTTTTAAAACCATATGTTAAAATGTAAATATAATTTATGCCCTTTACTTTTGGTTGTAACTTACAGTGTAAAACTGGTAAAAAAAAAAAAATGTTAACTACTTATCCATAATTGGAAAACTTAACCTGTATTCACAAAAGAGATGGGCTCCCCCCACACCACTCATCAGAGAAGATACCATGAGTTGGAATGGGAATTTGGAATTGTCATCATCCTGTAATTATACTCAGGATTCCGTCCTTAAACATATCCACCTCCCTTCTGCGGTGATGGAATGCCTGTATCTGTGCTGTTCATTAGGCAGTCACTGGTCACCTGTGAATTCTGAGTACTTGAAATGTGGCTAACACAAGGGAGAAACTGGAAAAACCAGCTTTTAGCATTTACATCATTTTAATTGATTTAGGTGTAAATAGTGCCATGGTGGGGACAAGGCAGCATTACAAAAACAAAATGAGACCTCTGCTGTCTCTGTCTTTTTGTTCGGCCATCCATCATGTGAATGACAGCTTGATTGTTATTAACTTTGGAAAGATCCCATTTCAAAAGAAAATGGAATTTCAGCTTCTTCAGGAATGAGATTTCCTGGAACTCAGAAACTAATAAGATACTCAAAACATACAAAAATACCCTGCTTATCTCTGTTCTCTCTAGGTATAGAAAAATATATGCTGAATTCTTATTTGTATGTGAAACAATGGGGTTTTTGATAAGAAATTTTGCTGTGAGAAATTTATTCTAAATACAGTTCTCCACTTTGTAATGTTTTATACCAAGATGCTTATAATTATTACTGTTTGGCTACTATAGTGTCAATATTTTTAAATCATATGAAATTTAAAAATACAGAAATATGATTCTATGCTGTGTGGGAAAAAGAATTAAAAACAAGGTAAGCTTGTGTTAGCTTGGTAAATTATTACAATATAAGAGTGTTGTACAATGTACCAAGTTTAATGTAAAAGATGATAAACACCTCACACAGCTCATTAAGTTAATCAGAAACATTTCACTGTGAAGGTGGAAGGGGAAAAGAACAGAATTTTAAACACACTGAGCGTGTGCACAGGATCAGGATCTTGAATTTAGCATTGCTTTTATATATTTTTTATTTATTTACAGAGACTTTGGAACTTACTACATCTCAAGCACTTTTCTAGGTGCTTTTGATGCATTAAAACACATTTAATCCTTGTATCAACTTTAAGAAGTAGCCACCATGCTCATATCAATTTAGAGACAAGTAGCAACTTTGTGTAACTCTAGCCAAGGGCATGATAAGCTTTTACAGTTTGTTTACAGTTTTTATTCCTAGAACATGTCTTTCATTCATCTTTTTTTTCTAATTAATATTCAGATATACCTAGCAGCTGGTTATGTTTTGTAGGATAATTTTTTGTCATTAATTCTACAATTATTTAGCTTAGCATCAAATGTTTATGGAATTTCCTTTTAGTTTGTGAATCAGAAACAAGATAGGCATTTACTTCTTGTTGATATTTCCCAAACTTCAGAGTACACAACAGCTTCTCTCAAATAGGATCTCACATAATCAGTTCAAGGTTGAACTGCTAACACTAAGATTTTGCATTAACATTTTATTCGCACTCTGTTGCCCAGGTTGGAGTGCAGTGGCATCATCATAGTGATGCAGGATCAGCTGAGAGAAGAGGTCTACTCTTGGACACTAAACTAGGAAGGAAGAGAGGTGTTTTATTACTGCCCTGGAGGGAGGCAACAATTCTTTGTCTAATAGCCAATGGAGGCTTACACTCTAGATATTACATGTGAAAGGATCTTAGGTTTACAGCCTTAGAAATTACACGTGAAAGTGTCTTGGGTTTACAGTTTTAGAAATTACATGTGAAAGAATCTTGGTCAATGGAGGAGTGGGGTGGGGGTTTGATCTTGTTTAAGTAAAAACAATGTCTTCCAGAGAGATTCCCCCACACCATGCCTGCTCTCTATAGGAAGGTGATTTAGGAGGTGCCAGTTGGCCATCCTTTTCTTCTATTGAAATGCAGTGTGGAAGTCAAGGGAGAGGTGATCCTAGATGCCTGGGTCTCCTACCTCAATAGCTTGCTGCAGCCTTGAGCTCCTGGACTGAAGGATTTCTTCTGCCTGAGGCTCTTGAATGCTTGGGACTACAAGGCATGCATCACCATGCCTGGCTTGACATTTTATTTTATCAGACAGCAGAGTGAAGCACTTGTATTACAAAAATAAAATATGTAAAAATTACAACTACTTGGCCTGGAGTGGTGGCTCATGCCTGGAATCCCAGCACTTTGGGAGGCTGAGGCAGGTGCATCACCAGGTCAGGAGATTGAGATCATCCTGACCAACCTGGTGAAACCCCATCTCTACTAAAAATACAAAAATTAGCTGGGTGTGGTGGTGCCCGGCTGTGGTCCCAGCTATTTGGGAGGCTGAGGCAGGAGAATCGCTTTAACACTGGTGGCAGAGATTGCAGTGAGCTGAAATTGTGCCACTGCAATCCAGCTTGGTGACAGAGCAAGACTCCATCTCGAAACAAACAAAAAAATGTTACAATGACTTTGCCAATCTAACATATGACCTCAAATGGTAGTGGTTAAATTAGGAGCCAGTCAGGCACTTTCAAAACATGTTTTTCAAAATGAAATTTTAAAGGCAGTGTCGTTTATTTCTACTACTGCTCACAGGTTTAGTTGTGGTCCTGTTATAGAATTTGTTAAGAAAACTTCCGTGAGTTGTTTTTAATGGTCTTTTGAAAGCCAAATGCTGCAATCCTATAATCATTGCAATTGGGAACAAAAGATACATTTCTAGGTTTTATTTTATTATAGATTAAAATCTCAATGATGGTTGAACTATTTTTCCCTATTGATCTTTCTCAAATATATTTAAAACATAGATAATTGTGTTCAATCAGTTGTATTTCATGCTGAATCATTTGACCTTGTGAGGAAAGCAGATATTTGAATTTTTACCCCACCTTGACAAGAGGGATCAGTAAAAACCTGCAATTAAGAATTTCTTCATGTGCACGCTTTTTTTTCTTGTGTGCATTGCCCTTCATTCACATTTCTGTGCATTCACACATTTGTGATTGCATCTTTTTGTATTACTTTGGAATCATTAATTAATTCGACAGTCAAGTTAGTAAAATGTCATTAGGAATTAAAGATAAGTTTTACATGAATTTTCTCAAAATTTATTACTTGATCCATTTATTCATTCTAAACCCATATCAAATGCTATTCTTTAAACCTCATCTTTTATTAAAGTTGATTTCATTTATTAATTCAATCAAATGCCATTGAATTTTATAGCAAGAGGCATCAAAGAAGACAGAATATTTCTATCTGTTCTGGGATTAATGGAGGCAGAAAGAGGGACAAGAGGCTCCACAGAGATTGATCAGATATAACGACACCTGCATCCCTGGCCAGAAGCCAACTTCCAGGATTCAGGGTTCAGGAGTAAAGTGTCCCAATATTTAGAAGGTTTTGTGCTCTCTCTTAAATTCAGTGCTTATTTGGCCAGGACTAAGACCCTCACACACTTTGGTTTGAGGATCCAACCTTACCATGTGGCTGTCTCTGGGTCATTTCATGCTAAAGAAAGCCCAGCAGGTATAGGCAAAGGGTCTAGAGGACACCAGCCACCCTTCCATGGAACTCTGTTCAAGGCACCTCCCTGTGCTCTGTTACTTATGTTGGCCACGTCCTCAGGAATTTAGAGAAATGGCCGTTGTTGTTGTACCAGAGCAAGCATAGAAAGTCAACACCAAGACAAATAATGCTAAATTGCTGGGTCTTTATGGCTGGTGGCCACGGAGGACTCAAGTCTCTCCAACCGGTGGCCCTGAAAGGAGGATGACAAGACCTTTCATGCCCGTAAACCACCTCCTGGGCAGGGGTGGGGGTAAGGGGCCTTGGACATTCTGAGGGTCAGTGGACTTTGGACATTGTGTAAACCACCTCCTGGGTAGGGGTGAGGGTACACCCTCAATGATAGGATAAGAAAAAGAAGAAAAGGAAAGAGAACAGAGATATTTCCTGGGGTGTAAACTCAGAGTTCCTTGAAGTCAATGGTCTCTTAGCCAATGGAGAATATTATCCACCTCAAGAGTAACAGGTCTAAACCACTGTATATCAGCCAACAGGAGTCTAACAAAACTGCTGAATTTACAGTAAAGACAGAACCACATATAGGATTGACAGACAAAGGATGGGTGTCCCCCAGATGGGAGACCAGACTGATGCCTGCCTGGCCACGTCCCTGGAGGGATGTTTCAGAGCATCTTGGCTAAGGTGTACCTGTATAAACCCTGGGCCTGGTCATCTCAGAATTTTCAGTCCTGAAATGAATCACCATTATGCCTTACGACATCCCCATGGAAACTCGAGCAAAGGCCGATACAAGCCCCATAGCCTTCCAGCCGTGGGACTACATATATACACATTCACTCTCTCACTTACACCGAGGTTATGGAAAACAATTAAAAACTAAATTACCTGAGCCTCCAGTGAGGTAACCTGAGCCTCCAGTGGGGCAACCTGAGCCCCCAGTGAGGCAACCTGAGCCTCCAGTGACATCTCACGGTAGGCTTGCCTGGTCAGAGTTGCAATGACCGTGTCTGGTCCCCTAACTCAGGCCCCCCTGATGGACCGGTCCCCAGACCTGACTTCCCTCCAGAGGTTCCCAGGACCCTGAGGAATTTCGGGTGAATGTCGGCCAGGTAGTCACTCATCCTTCATGGGGCAAGAACTCTGGGGCCCTGGAATGTCTCAGGGGGCGCCTCCCCTAGAGGTCCCTGAGGTGGGAGTGGCTGCCTGGACGAGACTCTGAGATGGCTTTTGTCTGGTGATGGACCAAGATAAATCTCAGTGGGACCTCCAAAATGTTGTACTGGAGCAAGCATAGAAAATCAATACCAAGACAAAAGTATGCTAAATTGCAGTGTCTTTATTGCCGGCAGCCATGGAGGACCCAAGTCTCTCCAACCTGTGGCCCCGAAAGGAGGGTGTCAAGACCTTTTATACCCGTAAACCACCTTCGGGGTGAGGGTGATGGGCGGAGGTGCAGGTGAGGGGCTTCAGACATTCCGAGGGCCAGTGGATTCTGTAAATTACCTCCTGGGCAGAGATGAGGGTGGGGGATGGGGATGGGGGTTGGGGTGGGGATGTGTGTGAGGTGCTTCAGACATTCTGAGGGCCAGTGGATTCTGTAAATCACCTCCTGGGTGGAGATGAGGGTGAGGGGCTCCGGACTTTCTGAGGGCCAGGGGACTTTGGACATTCCGATTGTTACTTAAGTGGTTCACAGAAGTCAAGATAAGCATTAGTTTACACATTGTCTGGGTGGGGTGGAAATTACAGACCTTAATTACTTATTACAAGTCACAGGGGCCAAGATAGCGTGGGTTTGGACTGCTTGCCTGTTACATTAGGGCTTACAGAGAGCAGTTTCAACAGAAAGCCGAGATATGGTTGTGGTATGCAGTTTTATGGACTTTTACCATGTCAGAGGGTCATATGTTTGTTTTAATTTGCTAGGGTGGCCATAACAAAGTGCCACACACTGAGTGACTTAAACAATAGAAATGTATTGTGTCACAGTTCTGGAGGCTGGACGTCCAAGAAGATGGTGTTGGCAGTGCTGATTTCTTCTGAGGCTTCTTTCTTTGGCTTGTAGATGTGTTCTCTCTGTATCTTCATATGGTCATTCTTCTGCATGTCTGTATTCTAATCTTCTCTTTTTATAAGGACACCAGTCATATTGAATTAGAGCCCACTCATACGTCCTCATTTTACCAATGACCTCCTTAAAGACCTCTCCAAATGCAGTCACTTTCTGAGTTAATGGGAGGTAGGACATCAACATGCCAATTTTGAGGGGATACGATTTAGCCCATAACAGTCTATATTATCCTGAGATTTCATTTTCTAAAGAAGAAAATAGAGTAAATCTCTTTTGTTTGACTCTGTCTCTTGATACTCTGAAACTTTATTCTTACACTGAGAAGAAAAAAAAGGTGAGCCAAAGGTTGGTGTCACCCAGAAGGTGAGCTCTCCCTAACTCTGGCTGCCCCAAGATCCAGTGCTGTGTACTACCTGAAAGTCTTGCTCCATTCTAGTGACTCTATTTCCAGCTTTTCAACTGGAAAGAGGGTTCTCTCCCAGGGAAACAATTTCTCCTGCTGTGCAAGCTAGTTTTCTTTGTACTTGGAGGACAAAAAGTTGATGTAATAAAAAGAGCATATTTGTTAAATTTTTGTAGTAATCATTTTTATTTACTTATCAATACCCCATATTGTCATGAATATGTTGGCTTCATTTTGGCAGAGGGGACATGACAATGGACCTTTTAAGGCAGGGTGACTCTGGACCTTTCCATGGGATTCAGTTTCTGCCATGGTGGGTGAGGGCAGAGCTTTTCATGTAGGATTTAGTCTTTATAGTGAACCATGCTGTTTGGGCAGCAGGTTTGGCTCTGGAAGCTTGAAAGTTAGGCAGGAGTGCAATCCGCCTCCCCATTCAAAAGGTCAGAGTAGAGCAGGTGTTTGTTCAGGGTGCAGTGAGTGAGAAAAGAAAAAGTGACAGAGCATTCTTTCACCTTTTGTGGCATGCATGCATCCAAGTCTCTGGTGTTTTAAATAATTGAAACAGACCTAGACCCCTTATCTGTAAAGCAGAACTGTGGAGGAGGGAAGCATATTATCCCTGCTACTGGAGAGATCCCTGAAGAGAGATTTGTGAGCCCCCATTTTATCAAAAATACACAAAATTTCATCAAAATAAAGTGACAGTGTGGCTATAGATGGGGCTATATTTAGAACTTCGACTCCACACCTGCTCCCTAAGACATGGTTCTTCCCGAGAATATTATAGAATCACAAAGCTTAAAATTGAGGGATAAAGCTTGATGGTGTTCTTCCATTTTGGCTGATAGTATATTTTGGATTGCATGTATTTTCCCAAGAGGGCTTCAAAAATATCTTCCATCACACTTGGTTTTCTTTAGTTTGACTCACAATTTCCTCATTGAGAAGTAAGGTCTCTCCACCTTCTTAAACATGAGCAGATCTGATATCTGCGTTAGCCAATAAAATATGACAAAAGTATGGTTGTGTCAGTTCTGGGCACCGCCTGCATCTGGTTCCTTCCACTTCAATCTCTAAACCATGTAAAACTGTCAGGCCATCATCTAAGTCCAGCCAACACATGAACCCTATGAGAGATCATAAAAAATTCTTAGTTACTATTTTCATGAATATCTTTTCTATCCTTCCACTTTCAACTTGTGTATGTTCTTTGATCCAAAGTGAGTATCTTATAGCCAGCATATGGTAAGATTCTTTTTGTTCTATCCATTGTGATAATCTCTGAGTTCTGGTTGCGGAGTTTAATCCATTTACATTTAAAGTAATTACTGATAAGGAAGGACTTAATTCTAAATTGTGATGTTGGTTTTATGCATGTCTTATAGCTGTTTCCTCCTTCATCTCCTTCATTCCAACCTTCCTTGTGTTTAATTGATTTTTTTCTAGTGACATGTTTCAATTGCATTCTCATTTTCTTTTGTGTATACTTTATGCATATTTCCTTGTGATTACTGTGGTATTATATGTAACAATATAGTTATAACAATCTTGAAAACAACTTAAATCAAGTATGAAAACTCTGCTCTTTATGTTTTTTCCACCCCGCATTTTATGTTATTAATATCACAAATTACACCACAGCAGGCTGGCAGGTTGGAAAGACACAATGTTGTAGTCTTCAGTCTAAAATCTGTATGTCAGGCTGGCAGACTGGAAACCTAAACTGTAGTTGCTACTGTCATCTTGAGGCAGAATTTTTTCATCTCTTGAAAGTCTCACATTTTGCCCAAAGGCCTTCAACTGATTCAAAAAGTCTTACCCACATTTTTGAGAGTAATTTCCTTTTCATAAAATCAACTGAGGCTGGGCATGGCAGCTCACTCTTGTAATCCCAGAACTTTGGGAGGCTGAGGCAGGTGAATCACCTGAGGTCAGGAGTTTGAGACCAGCCTGACCAACATGGTGAAACACTGTCTCTACTAAAAATACAAAATTAGCTGGGCACCTGTAATCTCAGCTACTCTGGAGGCTGAGGCAGGATAATTGGTTGAATCCAGGAGGAGGAGGTTGCAGTGAGCTGAGATCGTGCCATTGCCCTCCAGCCTGGGTGACAAAGTGAGACCCTATCTCAAAAAAAACCAACTGACATCAGATTTTAACCACAACTGCAAAATATTATCATAGCAATGTATAAATTGGCGCTTGATTAAATAACTAGGTACTATGGTTTAGTCAAATTGACACGTAAGACCAACCATCCCGTCCATGCTTGTGAACTTGGCACTCATAAACATTTTCTTACTTCGTCTCCAAATAGAATTGATTATAAAGTCATACTTTTGTCAAAGATGATACAGCTGTCTTGCATCCAACTAAAAACACACTAACCCTTTCCTCAGAAAAAGATTCATACTGAAAGTGTGATATGCACTCTTCTCTTTGATAAACTGTAACATAAATACCATGTTTAATAAAAATTAAACCATTGTTAATAAAAAAGAACTATTATTAGAACATCTTATATTTTATTATAAGATGATAAAGACATGATGAAAACAAAGGAATTTGCTTAATACATACACAGAGACATAAATATCATTATAAAAACATAAGAGAGTAAAACATAAGAGAGTAATACTCATGACATTTAACATCTTTTATTTCTGTAACTGGTCACATGGTTACAGCTGGTTATGTATATATGTGTTTATTTATTTGCTTATTTATTTGAGATAGATTCTTGTTTTGTTGCCCAGGCTAGAGTGCAGTGGCATTAGTGCAGCTCACTGCAACCTCCACCTCCTGGGCACAAGTGATCCTCCTACCTCAACCTCTCAAGTAGCTGAGACTACAAGCACACCACCAAGCCTGACTGGTTTTTTGTGTTTATTTCCATAGAGATGGAGTTTCAGCATGTTGCCCAGGTTGGTCTCACATTCCTAGACTTAAGCAATCCACCCACCTCAGCTTCCCAAAGTGCAAGGATTACAGACATGAGTCACTGTGCCAGTCACAACTAGTGTTTATAAATAGATTTTCTCACTAACTATCCCATATTTTCATTACCTTCAGCAAGTCCCTCAGCTGATCAGATTCTTTTCTTGCTTGGGTAACTCAGACATTCATTCTGGGTATGAGTCATTAGTAGTCCTACCTGACTTGGGTTGTAGTTTTTATTTACTTTAATTATAGGGCAGAGTATGACTAAGAGATGCTCTTTCTGATGTCCAGGACCAATCACCCCAGACAGTGCAGTAACCCCTTCCTTTGTCTGTTGGTTCAGAAGCATGAGGAGCTGAAGGGGCTGGGTGGTTGTCTTAGCTTCCAGCTCAGTGGAATCATTTCTGTGTCTCCTCAGGAGCATTCCTCCCTTTGGAAAACCTCTAGATCCTCAGGACATAAGGTTGTAGGTACAGGAGGCAAAGATTTTGAAAGTGGATCTCCATGTGTAACAGTGAATCTTGCGACTCCCATTTATATTTGGTAATTTCTGGACACACGCATCTTTGCAATGGGATGAACACCACCATATGATGGATGTTGATTTAGAGCATATGCAACTTCTGGAGAACATTGCCCAAAACCCGGAAGTTATTGCCACCTGGCTGACACTGTAACTTCATGCTCAAAAGGCCATACTGCCCTTCTATGAAACCAGCTGCTTCAGGATGATGGAGAACACAAGAAGACCTGTGAATTTTCTTTAGTTTGGGCCCATTATGGCACTTAATTTTCTGTGAAATGAATTGTTTGATCCCAAGCAACACTGTGTAGGATACCATATGGTAGACATGGCATTCTAAAGTCCATGAATATTGTTTTGGCAGAAGCACTAATTGCAGGGAAAATAAATTTGTATCCAGAGAAAATGTCTGTTCCAGGCAGAATAAACTGCTGCTTCTTTCACGATGGTAACTGTTCAATATAATCAACCTGCACCAGTAACTGGCTAATCACCTCTGGGAATGGCATCATATTGGAGACTCAGTGTAGGTTCTGCTGATGGCAGATTTGGCACATACCCAGCTGTGATTGTAGCCAGGTAGGCTTTGGTGAGTAGAAATCTATGTTACCGAGCCCATGCATGATCTCCACTCATACCATCGTGGCCATTTTGTTAATGAGTCCACTAAGCAAAGAGGATGACAGGTATACAAACAATGAGTCATCCTATCCACTTTATCAAAACCTCTCCTGCTGAGGTCACCTTTTGGAATTAGTCACATGAGAGACAGATATCTTCACATTTTTTGCACATTTAGAAAGGTCTATCAACATACCTTATCCTCAGAACCTCTTGCCAACAATTTTCCAATCAAGTTCTTTAAAATTCTCTGACCATCCATCCAAGCCATTGGCTATAGCCTATGAATTCAGATACAGTCATATCTGTGTTCATTTCTGTTTTCAAGCAAAATTAATAACCAGCTACACTACTCAAAGTTCTGTCTACTGGGAATATCTCCCTTCAACACAATTCTTCAGGATGTCCCAGAAGAGATCCCTGCATACCATACAGAACTATCTATACACGGATGTTAGTTTTCCCTTCCCGAGTCAACTAATTTTAAGGAACTCTCTTATGAGGCCATAGGTACAGGCTATGGGAGAGAGGTAATGTAGCAGAACTGGAAGCCATGAGCACGTGGGACATTTCCTGGTGTCGTGTAAATGTGCCTTCAGGGCTTCCTTCAACCTGATCTCCTGTATACCAATTCCTTTAGCTGATGGAGTGCTGCTGTGCACACTCAACATTATGGCTTGCGGGTCAGACAACACCCAATGAATGATGGGTAGCTCAGGTCACATGGTTATTTGGTGGCCCATAGTGACTCATTCAGTCTCTACTGAGGCCCAGTTGCAAGCCAAAAGCTTTTCTCAAAAGGAGAGTTGTTATCTGCAGAGGGTGGCAGGGCCTTGCTCATGGCTCCCATTCCTGCCACATTACCTTTTCTCTCCTAGCATGCATCTAAAATTATTCTCTGTGATTCACTTATAGGAGGCTGCCAAAGGCTCCAAGTAGGTCCCTGTCTGCCTCTGTCAATTCAATCTCTGGATCATTTTATTCAAGTGGCAGAGCAACTTTCACAGCAACCTGGACCTGTTGCAGAGCCTTCTTATGTTCTGGGCCCCACTCACACCAGCAGCTTTTCAGGTCACTCAGTAAATGGGCTGAGTAGCACACCCAAATGAGGAACATGCTGCCTCCGAAATGACAGTGCAGTGGGTGCTGTGCCTGCTTTTTGGCTGTAGGAGGAGCCAGATGCAACACATTATCTGTCACCTTAGAACGACTGTCTTAATGTGCCCCTGTCACTGGACCCCTAGAAACTTCACTGGGGGGTGGGGAGACTCCTGATTTTTATCAGATAAATTTCCCATACTCTGACACACAAATTAATATCTAATAAGTCTAGAGTAGTTGCTTCTTCTTGTTTACTAGATCCAGTCAGCATAATGTCATCCATGGAATGGGTCAGGGCAGTGTCTTGTGAATGGGAAAGATGATCAAGTTTCTTGCAGACTAAATTATGATGTAGGGCTGCAGAATTGCAGAATTGATATATCCTTGCAGTAGGACAGTGTATTACTAGTCTTGGTAGTTGAAAGTAAACTTTCTTGCGCTCTTTATTAGTGGATCTAGGGAAAAAAGCAGTTGCCATATCAATAGCTGCATACCAGGTAACAGGAGACATCTTAATTTGTTCAAATAATAAAACCACATGTGGCACAGTAGCTGCAATTAAGATCACAATCTAGTTAAATGTATAGTTCTCAATCAACATCTTTAAGATCCCTCTGTTTTCCACACTGATCAAATAAGTGAGATGAATTTGCATCTGAAGGAAATTGTTTTGGCTACATATTTTAACCCTTTAATAATGGCGCTGATCTCTTTACTTCCTCCAGAAATACAGTATTGCATTTGGTTTACTATTTTTCTAAATAAAGAGTTCTACTAGATTCCACTTATTCACTTTTGCCTTCTCTCATGGGAAGGAATGATAGGTGCAAGTAAATGCAGCACTTTCAATGAAACATCCAGGTACTTGCATTGTGATTAATCAAGGAAACATTTCAACCCATGGAGCTTTAAATACTCTCGGCGTCTAGCTTCCTGGCAAAAGTAACTGCAACTCTGGCAAAGTGGGAGGTTAGATTCCCATAAATACCCACAAGAAAGAGGCTGAATTCACATCGCCAAACAGTGATGGTCTGCAGGCCCCACTTCCATATGGCTTCACAGGATGAGATTCTTTTGGCTTAGAATTCCAGCCACTTGCAGCAGTGTTGAGTCTACCTGGAACAGAGCTCCTCAGGGAGGGGTGGGCCTCCAACTTTGCTGTTTGGGTGACTATGCCATTCCAGTCTTCGAGCTTTAGAGTGTCCAAGGCAACCAGGGGTCAGTGTGGACTCCCAGCACAGCATAGCTGCTCTATAAAAAACATGGCCAGACTATGTTTTAAAACAGGTCCCCAGTGCTGTTCCTTCTGACTGGGCAAGACCTCCCAACCAAGGTCTCCAGCACCTCCTACAGGTGTGTTTGGGCTGGCAACGAGCCTGTACTTCCCTGAGACAGAACTCCCAGAGGAAGGGGCAGACTGCCATCTATGCTGTTATTTAACCTTCACTGGTGATACTTCCAGGTACTGGAAAATCTGAGGCAACTAGGGACTGTAACAGGCCCCCAGCAAACTGCAGCAGCCCTACAGAAAAGTGGCCAGACTGTTAAAAGACAAAAGAGGAGAAAAACAAAACCCATTCAAAAGTCAACAAACTCAAGGATTGAAGGTAGATAAGCCCACAAAGATGAAAAAGAATCAGCACAAGAATGCTGAAAACTAAAAAGCTAGCAAGGGTTCAGAACCAGGCTAAAGCGGAGACAGCTGAAACAACAGAAGTAGAATGCAGAATATGGATAGGAATAAAGTTCACTGTGCTAAAGGAGTACAGTGTAACCCAATGCAAGGAAGCTAAAAATCATGTTAAAACATTGCAGGAGCTGAATGACAAAATAGCCAGTCTGAATAAAATTCTTTTCAAACAAACAAATGTCAAAGGAATTCATTACCACCAGACCTGCATTACAAGAACTCCTGAAGGAAGCACTAAATTTGGAAAGGAAAGACAGTATAGATCAAAAGACAGTTACCAGCCACTACAAAAACACACCGAAGTACACAGACTAGTAACACAATACAAACCCATACGTATCAATACTAACCTGAAATGTAAATGGGCTAAATGCCTCATTTAAAAGACACAGAGTAGCAAGCTGGATAATGGACCAAGACCTATCAGTATGCTGTCTTCAATACCCTCATTTCGCATGCAATAACACATAGGCTCAAAATAATGGATGGAAGAAAATTTACCACGCAAATGGAAAGCAGAAAAAAGCCAGGGTTGCAATCCTAGTTTCTGGCAAAACAAACTTTAAGCCAACAATAAAAAATAAAAATAAAAAAAGACAAATAAGGGCATTACATAATGGTAAAGGGTTCACTTCAACAACGAGACCTAATTATCTTAAATATATATGCCTCCAATACAGGAACACCCAGATTCATAAGGCAGGTTATTAGAGACCTTCAAAGAGACTTAGAACCTCACACAATAATAGTGAGATACTTTAATTCTCAACTGACAACATTAGACAGATCATCAAGACAGAAAAATTAACAAAGATATTCAGGACCTGAACTCAGCTCTGTATCAAAAGGACCTGATGGATAGCTACAAAAGTCTCCACCCCAAAACAACAGAATATATATTTTTCTCATTGCCACATGGCACTTACTCTAAAATCGATCACGCAGTCAGAAGTAAAACACTCCTCAGCAAATGCAAAATAACTGAAATCATAACAGTCTTTTCGACCACAATCTAATCAAATTCAAAATCAAGAATAAGAAATTCACTCAAACCATACAATTGTATTGAAATTGAGTAACCTGTTCTTGAATGACTTTTGGGTATATAATGAAATTAAGGCAGAAATCAAGAAGTTATTTGAAACTAATGAGAACAAAGATACAATGTACCAGATGGCTGGTGAAAAGCTAAGGCTGTGTGAAGAGGGAAATGTATACCAGTAAAGGCCCATATCAAAAAGTTGGAAAGATCTCAAGTCAACAACCTAAAATCACAACTAACTATCCATATTCTAAACAACCTGAAATCAGAACTATTCCTATCCATATTCTGAACTATCCATTCAGAATATGGATAGGAATAAAATTCACTGAGCAAACATATCCCAAGGCTAGCAGAAGACAAAAAATAACCAAAAAACAAAATTTAACAAGGAATTATCTCCTTAAGGAAACAGAAACAAAAAAATTTTTCAAAAAATCAGTGAATTGAGGAGGTTATTTAAAAAAATTAAAAAAATAGACCACTAGCTAGGTGAATAAAGAAGAAAAGACAAAAAATTCAAATGAACACAATCAAACAATAAGAGGAACATTACCACTAACTTCACAGAAGTACAAGCAACCACCAGAAAATATTATAAACACCTCTATGCACATAAACTAGAAAATCTAGAAGTGGATAAATTCCTGGACACATATACATCCCTGCCCTCCAAGACTGAACTGGGAAGAAATTGAATCCCTGAACAAATAATGAATTCTGAAATTGAGGCAGTAATAAACAGCCTACCAACCAAAATAAAGTCCAGAACCAGATGATTGACAGGTGAATTATATTAGATGTACAAAGAAGAGATGATACCATTCCTACTGAAACTATTCCCAAAAAAATGAGGAGGAAAGACTCCTCCCTAACTCATTCTATTAGGCCAGTATCATCCTCATGCCAAAATGTGGCAGAGATGCAACAAAAAACAAAAAAAGAAAACTTCAGGCAAATATTCTTGATGAACATTGATACAAATTCTTCAACCGTATGCTGGTAAAAGGAATTCAGAAGCACATTAAAAAGCTTATCCACCACAATCAAGCAGGTTTCATCCCTAGGATGCAAAGTTGGTTCAATATACGCAAATCAATAAATGTGATTCATCACATAAACAGAACTAAATACTAAAACCACATGATTATCTCAGTAGATGCAGAAAATGCTTTTGATAAAATTCAACATCTATTCATGTTTAAAAAGACTGTCAATAAACTGAGTATTGAAGGAACACACCTCAACATAGTAAAAGCCATCTATGATCTATGACAAACCCAGGACCAACATCATACTGAATGTTGTTAGGCAACAGCTGGAATCATAACATAGGCTCTCTCCTGGAAAATATTCCTTGTGTTCATGAAAAGAATGTATATTCTGTAGTGTTAGATAGACTGCTTTGTAAATATCTGTTAGCTTTATTTGGTCTGAAGTCCAGTTTAAATCCAGTATTTCCTTCTTGATTTTCTGTGTAGAAGATCTATCTAATGCTGAGGTTGGGAAGTTGAAGTCTCCACTATTACCATATTAGAGTCTATCTCTCCTGTTAGATGTAGTAATTTTACAGGCTTCTCTTTGTTAGAAAAGAAAATTATTTGGAGGCTGTGTTTCAGGCTGTGTTTCATTAAAAGGAAAACCTTACTGAGGAACTCTGTACCCTCGCTATCTGCCTAAATAATGTCTTCTTAACTCCTATATCACTGCCAGAATCTGAGCCAGAATGCGGTGACTCAGAGAGGCTGGAACTGTGCAGAATGCATTTTAGTAAATGTGGCTGAGTGGCAGTGGTGATGTCCTTCCCAGGTGCAGCAGTGACATCTGTCCTAGTCTCAGGGTCCAGTGTCCAGCACCAGGTGTCAGAGGTGTGAGCAGTGGCATCTGTGCTCAGCAGCAGAGGCAGTTATTCCCAGGAGGGACCTGATCCAGGGTGGGCTGTGGATTCTGTTCCTGAATGCGCAGTTTTTAGCCTGGTTCTGTGGCCTTCCCCACAATAAAATTAACCTCCAACACCAGATATATGACTTTATGTGTAAATTACAGAAATTTATTTTCATAATTTGCTCCAAGAAGTGAGTGAGAAATCAATGTGTGGACCAGTGTCAGAGAGCAGCATTCAGACGTGTTCTTTGAGTGAGAGCCACATCCTGAATTGTCTACCTGGCCTCTATCCCATGATGGAGAGTTCAACAGGGAAGATCACGTCATATTTGATTATATACATCCTGCCTCTTCTTGCCGTGAGAAAAATCCTCTTTTAAACAAGGTTTGAAAACCTACCCCATCCACCCACCCTGGGAACTCTCTGATCTCTGATCTCAGTGGTTTCCAATTTGGCTGAGCAACAGATTGCTGGTGGGGGTTCAGAAAATACTCAGGCCACTTCCCTAAGTATTATATTCAAGAGTATTATGCACAAGACCAAGGATGTCAGAGGTGTGAGCAGTGGTGTCTGTGCTTATATAACAAGCACTACAGGTGAGGCTGATGCTTAGACATGTAGGATCCTGGTGTTCTTGATCTGGAGACCAGCAACATGAGCTCTGGCCTTGTCAAAAATCGAGTCTCTTGCTCAACTCCGGACTTTCTGGATCTCAGCACCACATCCAGGTGATTCCTGTGCACGTGGGAAGGTCCTCTTCTAAGTGTCCTCTAGATGTGGGGTCAGAACTGTGCAGTCAGTTCTGGGTGTGGTCTGATCAGATCCCTTAGAACTGGAGGCGCAGGGTTCAGTCCTTGTGCTAATTCTTTTCCACAATCACTGCCTTGGTGCCCTCATCCATGCTTCAGAGTTTTAAGTATTGTTTATATGGTATGATCTCCTAAATCTATTTCTACAGTCCAGTCTATTTCTTGTTTCCTCTAAATTCTGGAGTTGTCTGTCCAACTGCCACCCCGGCTCCTTCACCTGCATTCCTAGTAGACATCTCCACTGAGTGCCTGGGATGCCCCCTTCTCAGTATTCTTCTGCCAGAGTCTCCCCAGCTCCACTGGCAACAGCTCCACCCTTCCTTCTACTCACTCATTTTACAATTATGAGTGTCCCTAATCCATCTTTCTCACAAGGCTGATACAATCCATGTTAGATGCTGTGAGTCCATCTTAAAATGCATCCAGAATCCCCTCACATTTCACTATTTCCTCTGCTCACATCACAGTCAAGGTAACCCATATCTCCAGCCTGGAATACTGCACTCACTTCCTGCTATTTTCCCTTCTGCCTTCCTCATCCATTGCCTCCCAATTTTGTTCTCAGCATGGCAGTCAGAGATCTTTTAAAGGAGAAGTTGTATCATGTCCCTCTTCTGCTCAAAACTGTCATCTAACTCCCATCTCACGCAGAGCAAAGGTCAGATGCTTCCCCACACCCTCCAGGCCCACCTGCTCTGGCTGTACTTTTGACTTCACCTTAGTTTCTCTCTGTCCAGCCCTCCTGGGCTCCTTGCTCTTCTGGGAACACAGACACCTTCCTGCCCTAGTGCATTTACACTGGAGTTTCCTCTGCCTGGAAAGAACTCCCCCAGATATCCTGGTGGACGACTCCTCAAGTCCCTCAATTCTTTCCTCAAAGGTCACCTTTGCAATGTGGCACACACTGACTCCAGCACAATAGCCACCTATAGTGTCCACACCACTCACACTCTGGATTGCCTGCCTCACAGCACTTACCATCTTCTAGCACCTTCTTTCCCTGCTCTGATTATAGTGTATCTATCGTCTGCCTCTTCCTACGGGAACACATGCTCCAAAAAGTAAGATTTTTCTCATTTTACTTCAATGATGTTAACCAGAAGCAGAACCACTCTGTCCTATGTCTGGCCAACAACAAAGGTCAGCTGAATGAATGATCACTGTAGAACACCTCCAATTCTAAAGACAGTATCTTTATTAACACAGACTCAAGCCAAGCGCTGTTTTGTGGCAGCTACAGCACAAGGTCCCCTCACACTGAATTGAGGCCACCTGTGCTGTTCTTAGCACGTTGGCTTATGTGTCCTCTCTCCCCCACCCCTCCTCCCACATCAACCCCCATGCACACTGCAACACATAACCAGGTTTCTCCCTTCATGAAAGAACAGTCTTTGATGCTGGATCCATTTTCACAAACAAATGTAAGTCTAAATTAGACTCTGCTTTAGATTCATGACTTGGGATTGGAGCCGGCACCAAGATCACTGGAACCAGGGAAGGGAGAGAGGGTGGGAGAGCAGAGCAGAAGAGGAGCCCTAGAAGGAGGCAGGAGCTGAATGGTCTGAAAATGTGTCTCAGAAACAAAGAGACTCCCGTGTGCAGGAGCCACCCTGGGAGATGTGTGAGCCTCTGTGGTCACAGCTCCTGTGGAACAAGTTTCCACTGAAGGGACAAGGACAGTGGAGAAGTGAAGCTGACCCAGCTGAGGACTGACCACGTAAAGCCCATGATGGACTCAACAGCAACTGGGCACAGGCCCCGTCCACACTTGGCTCCTCACAGCCTTCTCCATCCCCACCTGCAACAGACTCAGTACAGGGAACATGTGGATTCTGGAAGGTTCTCAGGTCTTTATTTCCTCTCTCAGATTTTAGGAATTGACTTATTTAATTAACCCATCAACTTCTCATGGCAAGTGTTTGAGAAAACACATTTATATTCAGATTCTTATTTTCAGTAGGGAAGTAAGCGGTTGCAGCTCAGTGCACCATGAAGCTGAGACAAAGAGGAAGACACCCAGCCCCATCTATCTGGAAAACGAAAGATGACTGGGGAGGGAACACAGGTCAGGGTGGGGACAGGGGTCAGGGTGGACACGGGGTGGACTGTCTCTCCATCTCCTCACATTATGCTAACAGGGACGCAGACACATTCAGATGCCTTTGCAGAAAGAGATGCCAGAGGCTCTTGAAGTCACAAAGGGGAGGCGTGAAGAAATCCTACATCTCAGTCCGACACAAGGCAGCTGTCTTAGGCTACAGAAAACAATGGTCATGAACAAATTCAAGTCAGTCATGGTAAGTGATGATACTCTGAACAGCCGACACACTTGAAACATCCCAATCAAGGAATCACCATTATGCAGTCCTTTCCCCTCTACCCCACCCCAACCCACTTCAGACCCCCAGAATCTCACCTTTACAAGTTGTGAGAGACACATCAGAGCCCTGGGCACTGTCACTGCCTGGGGTAGAACAAAAACAGGACCTGGTCAGAGCCCAAAGGAGAGGTGAGACAGGAAGAATTATGGGGTGGGTGAGCTCCTCCACACTCCCACCCCCCACTTCCAGGCAGCCTGAAACCTCCCTCTTTTTCTATCTGTGGGAAGAAAATGTCCTGTGAGAGGACAGGGAGGAAGCAGGGCCATGAGATCTTAGAGGAACCTCCCAGTCTTGGACACCAGAGAAGTTTCTAGAACTATACTACAGACCCAGGGGAGGATCAGAAAACATGAGGAAAGCAGGTGTGGGTCCTGGACTAACTGCCCTCCTAAGATCTGTCCTTAGCAGGGACCTTCCCCTGACTTGTGACTGCTGGGATCAGGACCCCAACACTACAATCATCCAGGTGATACATCTGTCCTTCATTGTCACATGTGCTTCCCAAAAGAGTAAGTGCTAGCATACAGGGTCCCAGGCTGGGTCGGCCCATGTGTGGATGGTGCTTCCCAGTAATGGAGCAGGACACACCTCTACTTGGGGCTTGAAACCCCCAGTGGGACAAGAAAACCCAGACCTCACTCCTCACCCCTTCCCTACCTGAGCTCAACCTCCTCCATATCACAGCAGAAACCACAGCTCCAGTGACCACAGCTCCTGGGGCAGCCAGGCCAGCAATGATGCCCACGATGTGGATGGTGGGCTGGGAAGACGGCTCTGGGTAAAGAGGGGAAGGTGAGGGGCCTTGACCCCCAGGCCTCAGCCCTGACCCTGCTCAAGGGCTCCTGAAGGGCTCTGCTTCCCCTGAGATGAGACATGACCCCTCATCCCCCTACTTACCCCATCTCAGGGTGAGAGGCTCCAGCAGCCCCTCGTGCTGCACATGGCACGTGTATCTCTGCTCTTCTCCAGAAGGCACCACCACAGCCACCCACTTCTGGAAAGTTCCATCCCCTGAAGGCCTGGTCTCCACAAACTCAGTGTCTTGAGTTTGGTCCTCCCCATCCCGCTGCCAGGTCAGTGTGATCTCCGCAGGATAGAAGCCCAGGGCCCAGCACCTCAGGGTGGCATCATGGTCAGAGATGGGGTGGTGGGTCACATGTGTCTTTGGGGGGTCTGACGGGAAAAGTCAGAAAATTCAGGCACTTTGCATCTCTCATGAGACACCCCAGTAGCACCCATGTGACTATCCTGAGAATGGACAGGACACCTCGGGTGGGGAAGGGAGCACAGAACCCAGACACCAGCCTGGACACAGGCACGTGGGATCTCCTATTCCTTCAAAAGTTCTAGTCTGAGAGACGAACAGTGACTTCTGGTCCTGACCTGAGTGGAGGCCGAGGCACTCAGAAAAGCTGGAATCAGACATTCAAACACGCTGAGTATGAGGCAGAGAACAAAGCCTGAGAGAAAAAGTCACGGCACCTAAGGCTGCTGCAAGGGTCAGAGGGGACCCCTATCAGTATTCCAGGGACTGTCTTCCCCTCCATTTCCTCAGAGAAGTCATCCCTTAATTGTCCTAGTGAGCAGGGGGGGGCCCTCAGAGGAAACTCAGGAAAACTCATGCCATTTTCCATTCAAGCGAGGGCAATATTCTGGCGCTGATTCCATTTTCCTCCTCTCCTCATGGGAGTCCAGACCGGGAGATGTATAGGAGATAAGGAAGACACCTCACTTCCCCTGGTACCTGCACGCTGCAGTCTCTCTTTCCCGTTCTCCAGGTATCTGCGGAGCGACTCCACGCACGTGCCCTCCAGGTAGGCTTTCATTTTCTCCGCCTCATGGGCCGCCTCGAACTTGCGCTGGGTGACCTGAGCCGCCCTGTCCGCCGCGGTCCAGGAGCGCAGGTCCTCGTTCAGGGCGAGGTAATCCTTGCCGTCGTAGGCGCGCTTGTCATACCCGCGGAGGAGGCGCCCATCAGGCCCCAGGTCGCAGCCATACATCCTCTGGTAGGTGTGAGACCCTGGCCCCGACCCCGAGGTCAGCCCCTCCCACTGAGCCCCGCCCCCGCCCCAGACCTACCCGCTGGGATTTTGGACTGAACTGAAAATAAAACCGGGTAAAGGCGCCTGGGGCTCTCCCGGGTGGAGGATACGGGCGGGTTCCGCAGCCTCGCGTGGATCTTGGAGACTCAGGGAGAATCGAGCCGTCTGTGGGTAATAGGGAGGGGTCGTGGCCTGCGCCCCAGGCCAGAGTCACTCACCCGCCTCGCTCTGGTTGTAGTAGCCGCGCAGGGTCCGCAGGCACACTTGGTTTGTCTGTGCGCGGGCCCTGAGGGTCAGTGTCTGCAGGTCCCAGTACTCCGGCCCCTCTTGCTCCATCCAAGGCGTCCGCGGCTCCCCTCTCGGAATTGCGGCGTCGCTGTCGAACCGCTCGAACTGCGTGTCGTCCACGTAGCCCACAGCGAAGAAGTGGGGCTCCCCGCGGCCGGGCCGGGACGTGGCGGTCTGGAAATACCTCAAGGAGTGGGAGCCTGGGGGCAAGGAGAGGCTGAGACCTGCCCGACGTTCCTCCCGGCTCTGCTCCCAGGGTCCTGCGCCCCAAGGGCTGGCCCCTCGCTCCTCCCCGCAGAGGCCGTTTCCTTTGCAACCCAGCACTCACCTGCCCAGGTCTCGGTCAGGGCCACGGCCGCCGAGAGCAGCAGAAGGAGGGTTCGGGGTGCCATGATCCCATCCTCGGCATTTGGATAGAATCTGGGTTGCAATGGGTGACTGGGCACTTTAGGGACCCCGGCGACGCTAATTGGCTTCTCTAGAAACCCAACACCCAATGGGAGTGGGAATTGGGGACGCGTCATGAGTATCCGGGAAGAAAGACCCGACACAGGTTGGGTGAGGAAGCGAAACCCAGGGGAGTGGGGAATGCGCAGCGCTGCGTCCCCCCAGTGCAGACGCGGCCCTCAGAGTCTCACGCCTGGGACCTGGGACTTTGTCCTGATCCTTATTCTACACTAAGCCTCTTTGTCACGCTGTCTGCCTGAGTCCTGGTCTAGGATCTGCCTGTGGAAAACAGGGAGGGACCCCCAGGCTGCACCCAGCCCCTTCTTGACTTCTCGTCCTGGAATCCCCGTCCCTGAACTGGACTCCCTGCCTCTCACTCCTTACCTCTACCCTTGGACTCTTCTTATTTTTTTTAGAAAAAGAGAGAAAAGGAGAAAGAAAGAAAGAAACAGAAAAAGAAAGAGAAAAAAAAAGAATGAAAGAGAGAAAGAAAGAGGACGAGAAAGAGGGAGAGAGAATGGGATTCTTGTTTTATTGCCCAGGCTAGAATACAGTCTAAAAATGGGTATTAAAAACCTCTTTTATGCCAATAATTGTGTTTAA
>CAUYQU010038694.1:0-21571 GCA_963574635.1 Cheracebus regulus
CATTAAAAAATCGGGAGACAACAGATGCTGGAGAGGATGTGGAGAAATAGGAACACTTTTACACTGTTGGTGGGAGTGTAAACTAGTTCAACCATTGTGGAAGACAGTGTGGCGATTCCTCAAGGACCTAGAAATAGAAATTCCATTTGAGCCAGCAATCCCATTACTGGGTATATAGCCAAAGGATTATAAATTGTTCTACTATAAGGACACATGCACACGAATTTCACTGCAGCACTGTTTACAATAGTAAAGACTTTGGAACCAACCCAAATGCCCATCGATGATAGACTGGATAGGGAAAATGTGGCATGTATACACCATGGAATACTATGCAGCCATAAGAAATGATGAGTTCGTGTCTTTTGTAGGGACATGGATGAACCTATAAACCATCATTCTCAACAAACTGACGCAAGAACAGAAAATTTTTGTATTTTCCTTAAAGATAGGCTGATGTCTCTACTGAAAATACAAAAATTGGTTGGGCATGGTGGTGTGTATCAATAAGCCTTTATCACTCTTCCTCACCATGTTGGCCAGGCTGATCTTGAACTCCTGACCTCAAATGATCTGCCCTCCTTGGCCTCCCAAAGTGCTGGGATTACAGGTATGAGCCACCGCATCCAGCCCTAAAACCTTTTCAGTGACTGGCAGTGCAGTAGGCTTGTTGGCACCAGCATCCCCTCAGACACAGTAGTGCAGTACATTGTGACGTCACTAAGCAACAGGCATTTTTCAGCTCCATCAGGATCTTACGGGATCATCATGATACATGCAGTCTGTTGTTGACCAGAACATCATCAATGCAACACATGACTACAGGCATTTCAGAAAGTGGAGGAGGGGCTGTGCAGGGAACTGGAGGACTCTCTCAAGTCCTCAGGGCAGGCTGCCTGTGTTTTTCATTCACTGCTTGCCTTATCTGTCTTCCTGAGGGTCTTCTACTTAGGTATTTGGCCAGAGTTTGTTGGGTGGGTGCTGTGGTGGGGAGAGCACTGCGAGGGAGGTGGCCAGGATTACAAGAGACATAATGTGCTCTGAGCATCACATGCAAAGTGGGGACAAGGGGGACTGAGAATACAAGAGGAGCAGGATTCAGGGAGAATCCTTTCCACCCTCAGAAAATTAGGTTTGGGGGGATTCAGGGAGAATCTTTTCCATCCTTGGAAAATTAGGTGTAATACATCTTTTAGTTTTTAGTAAGCACAGTTTACCCCAGCAGAACCATCATGCAGCCCCACTTCAGCCCAGCCTAGTAGATGATATATGAGGCCTTCTGAAATATCAGCCCAAGCGAGCTCTGAAACCCGAGACACTCACTTTAGGTGACCAGGGGCTACCAACAAAGGCCCTTAGCATCACGGTTGTTGGTAATGATCAGAATTTTACCCAGAGTGATCTTTTAGCCTTGAAATGGTGAAAGCTGATGTCTCTGAAAGCATTGGTAGACTGTTGTAGGAACTTAAGCCATCCTTGAAACATTAGGCACACTGCATCTTTAGTTTTTAATGAGCATTGCTTACCTCGGGGATGCTCACATCCCACAGTGCCACGCCTCTCAGTACCCTGACCCCGGTGGATCCATACACCTGTCAGTCTTTGCCCCAGCTGCTCCCACAATCCAGGCCCCAAGCTCAGAAGAAATCCTTTCTCTGTCCTCTCATCCTATCAGTCATTGTGCCTGGGATCTCAATCCACCCCATCCCGATTCTGACCTCGGCATCTTTCTACTGGGGGCTGCAGCAGCCTCACCACAAGGTGCCCTGGCTCAGGCTTGTCTTTGTCCCTAAGGGTGATCCTCACACGTTGTACATCTGGAGTGGTGTATCCACCTGATGGGGCTCCCTAGGGACAGGTCTGCAGTGGCCAAGATCCACCACGGGGCCCTAGGCAGCGCATTGGCAGAGAATGTGCCCAATTTGCTTTGGGCTCTGAATGCATTGTCTTGTCTGTTCTCATAGGTGGTTGATACAGAAGGATACACCAATATGGGGGAAAGGGAGAAAAGACTCCCTGGAGGCAGGTTACAACTGCAGGGTCTTCCTAGAAGCCTCTAGGTCTACCACTCTGTCCTCTGCCACTTAGCCCAGGAAGAGCAGTCATCAGATGGGGCTTGGGTCCCTGCTCTGTTGCATAGGCCAGAGATGTCCAACCCCTGGACCGGTATGGACCACAGCCTGTTAGGAACTGGGCTACACTGTGGGTAAGCAAACTTGGTCTGTATTTACAGCCGCTCTCCATCATTTGCATTACTGCCTGAGTGCCGCCTCCTGTCAGATAAGCAGCAGCATTAGATTCTTGGACTGTGCAAACCCTGTTATGAGCTATGCATGTGGGGGATCTAGACTCCACACTTCTTATGAGAATCTAATGCCTGATGATCTGTCACTGTCTCCCATTGGCACCAGAAGGGATGGTCTAGTTGCAGGAAAACAAGCTCAGGGCTCCCAGGGATTCTATGTTATGGTGAGTTGTGTAATTATTTTTTGTTGCAATGTAGTAATATACAGTAAATGTAATGCACTTGAATCATCTCGAAACCACCCTCCTCCCCCAGTTGGTAGAAAAACTGTCTCCTACAAAACCAGTCCCTGGTGCCAAAAAGGTTGGGGATTGCTGCCACATGACCTGGGACGTGGCCCTGTAAGCCACATTCTGTTTCTCTAACATTGGCCGTGGGGGGAAGGGCCAGGAACTTCTTGAGCTTCTCATCTCTCATGGTGACAACAGCAGGAAATAGTGATGCCCGGCCACACAGTCACTCAGTGAGCCTCACAGCACCTTCGTCCTTACTGTGTTCCAAGCCGTTTTCGCCGTTATCTGTGACATTCCAAGACCAGAATGCTTTGATTTAAAAGAATACTAACTTTCAAAGCAACTTTACTTTCATTTTGGAAGACTATGAGAAACACACAGAAAAATAACTAGAAAACTACCTACCACTATCCTAACGGTGGTTATCCACAAAGGGTGGGTTGACAAGCTGTTTCAGTTCTGTTCTTTTTTTCAAACTATGAGCCTGTATTGCTTTTTTTTTTTTTTAAAGAGCAGTTTCTCTACATGCTTACGGCTTCCCTTTTCACCATTTAACTTGTGCTTGTAGAAGACCAGCTACACAGCCAGGGCTTGCAGAAGAACACCCTGAAGCTTAAAACTATCAGGAACCTAGCAGCAATGTCACAGTGTTATTGAAAGCACACTCAAAAGATCATGAAACAACAATGCTGGCCTTACCAAAGGGGGTTGCATTCATCTGGTGGCAGGTCATGTCCTCAGTGTTTTGAGTTCTTCATTTCCCAAAAGCCACAGTGTCTGTCCTGTGTCATCCCTGTCACTACCCCGAGTCTTCTGGGTTCTTCCCTGGGAGTCCCATGAACCCCCTGCTTTTAGGGCATGCCTGTCATGGCCTCCACCTTCCAGACTATTTCTGTTTATGGTTGAATCCTTGCTCAGTGTGACTCCTTGCCATCTGTCCGTCTCATAAAGCAGCCGTCAACAGCTGCCTTGTCACATACCCACTTGAGCCCCCGCCTAACTGCAGCTTCTTGGGGGCTCAGATCGGAAGCATTTGTGTCTAGTCATGGACTCTGGGCTCAGATGGCACCTTCAAGACCAGCCTCTGCTCCTCATTAGCTATCGGATTTACCCTCCCTCCTGTAGTTTCCCCACCTATAAAGTTAGGATGGTAATTACAGCATCCCCTTCTCATGGCCTGCATGAGGATGGTATGAGAATTTGTGTTATTCCTTCAGCTCAAGACTTGACAAGCGGTGGCTTCTTTAATCCTCCCAAAATAATTAAATCAGGTGCCTTGTGGTGTTGGGATCCAAAGAGAACCAGACTCAGAGCTGCCTTCAGGGAACACTTGGTACTGCCAGAGCCATTTCTGGGTCACTTCTAGATAGTTGAAATCTTGGAGACATACTTCAAACCAAGAGGCAGGAGACAGAAGCCTTGGTAGATGCCAGCAGAGTGCAGGGAGTGCACAGTGGAATTGGATCTTCACAGGGCACCCACCACGCAGTCCTGAGGCCCAGGTGTGCTCTAGGAACAAACTCAGAGGCTTTTCAGCCTGGTATGCTCTGATAACACCCAGCGGGACCCTCACGGCCACGTACTGCAGAAGACAGGGCAAGGCCACTCCCTCCCACTCCACAGATCCGAGGGTTCTAAGATGCAGGGAGCACATTCTCTGTGATTTCCATGTCCTGGAGACAGAACTTGAGTTTTTAAACTTGTATATGCACAGACTTATAAGGGAGCTGGGTAGTGGAGGATGGCGTCCACATCCCTGCTGCACACGCAGCTCAGTCCTAGCTGGGTTGCGGGGATCCAGCCCGGCTGCAGGGTTGGCCTGTGTGAGGCCCCCCTCCAGCTCCAAAGGCAGCTCCCAGCAAATGGAATATTGACCAGCTCGCCAAACCCAGATCATAGGTGAAGCAAAATGAAAAGCTAATCTCTCCTCACAGCTGTTTTCACTGATGAGCAGATGAGTCCCTCAGATCAATTTCACCTGCGTGCTGATGACAGGGCAGCATGCAATGCCCCCCAGAGGGTTATTTAAAAAGAACAGCCACCCTTGGGACCCTCAGCCACGGACCCCTTCGCCCCCACCCTCCAGTGCCATGGTAGTTGCCAGGAGTGGGGAGGATGGAGACGGAGTGAGTTTCTGAAACTAATAAGTTCATGCATCAGGAACATGCATGGCTGACGCCGCTGCTTACATCCCTCTCCCAGTAGAGGAGGGGAGGAGAAGGTGCAATGGGGATGTGTGTGCTGTCTCCTAGGTGACAGTTGCATCCCAATTCTTTCTCCAGTTACCTTCCAGGTGAGCTCAGAGCCAGGTGCAGCCCTGGAGAACTGATGTCCCCAGAGAGTTTCCCAGCTTGGTGACAGTGGGCCCTGCAGCCCAGGAGGCCAGCACTTTGTGGACTTGGGGACAGAATCCTCTGTGCCATTTCCTTCCCGTGTTTTCTGCCCAGTAGTTTGGAGTACATTTCCAAGGCCATCCTCTCCCTCTGTGACCCCAAAATGGCGCTGGCAATACCAGATCTGAGGAATAGGACCGAGGTCTGACCTGAGCCCAGGGTTCGCGGAGGAGAAGTGAACCCTGCTGGAGGCAGCCAGGGCCAAGTTCAGAAGTGAAGGGAGAGGACATTCACTAAGCGGCACCCCTGCGGGCCGTGCTCCATCCCAGCACTAAGTGTGATGCTTGGCTTTGTCTTGAACCTGCAGGGCAGATCCTGTGATTTCCTCCTTCATGTATTTTTACTTGCACCATTTTTTAAAACAGCTCAAGATGATACATATCACACTCCATACCATTCCATTTAAAGTGCACCTGGCTCAGTAGTTTTACTTTGATCGCCCCTTCACAGGCAGAGAATCTGAGTCCCAGAGAGGAGCATCGTGACCGGCTCAGGTCCCCTGCTGGTGAATGACATGGCCAGGAGTCATCCAAGACTTTGTGCCCAAGGTGCCTGCTTTCTACCCAGAGACAGGGACAAAGCTCACTAGCTCCTGAGTGCTTCAGGCTATCAGGCTTTTCCCTGAGGGGCTCTTTCATGATGGAAAAGTCTAGATACTGCCTTGAGTCAAGTTTGAAATGGAAGCTTACTGTGCTACCATTTCTCATTTTTATGGCATAGTTCTGTGAGTTTTGACAAAGGCGTGGTATCCTGTAGCCACTATCCTCAAGATACGGAACAGCTCCTTTACCCTCCGCCAAATTCCCTAGTATTCCTCTGTAGTCAGCCCCTGATCTGTTCCTTGTCATAGTTTTGCCTTTCCCAAAGTGGCCTATGAATGGACTCAGATGTGGGGCAGCTTTGGGGATGTGATGTTGCCAAAAACCGGCATAGTAAGAAGCAAATATTCACCCAATACAAGAGATCGCAAAGGAACGAGGGGTGGTGCATAAGAAAAGCTTTTTAAATTCTTCAATGGGCCTTTAAAACCCTGTTTATGAATATTGTTACAAAGGCCATGGTAGCCTAAAAATAAAGGTACTGAAAGAGAAATCTAGAATGTTATATAGGAGATGCACAGAAGATGATCAAAATGGAGCCAGGGAATGGTCGCGACACATCCTCATCTCAGCTCCAGATGGGTGACTGTGGGCCTCAGGGTTGTCACTTACCCTAATCAAGATGCCAGGATTCTGAGGCTCACACCCTGAAAGTGGCCTCCCCCTCATCACTGACCCCCCAGGTATCAGAGGATCAGCAGGATCTGGATCCAGGGCTAGGAAAGTCAACCTGAAGGAGTGGCCGTTACCTTCAGCATGGCCATTATCATCATGTTGCTATTCCACCTGTGAGGCAAAATAGATGGGGACTGAATTTTGTTCCTGGTGGTATGTCCTTCATTGGTAAATTTAGCAACCTAATAGGGTAACATAATTGGCTCAAGGAATAGGGCTAGTAATGGGGAGACCATGCCCCCAATCTGTCAGATGTTGGGGCATCTCACACCCCTGACTGACATATCTGCACCCTTGGGTAGTGGCTTAATTTGGCCTCCGTGTGTCTTATAAGCTGTTCTGGCCACTTGAGGGTAGAAAGTAAGTCTTTTCTCTTGAATTCCCAAGAGCCCATGATGGGCTTTGGCCCTAGCTAAGAGGAAACATGAAGAATGTCAAAGATGACACTCTCACTCTACAGAATGGCCACCATCTCCCCACCCTTGTTTGCGAACCTGGAACACCCACCTATTTGCTCACTGCCTTTTGTTTCTTTAGGCTGTCTGTAAATATCCCTGCTGAATACCCATCTCTCATAACCCTTTGGGGCCTCTGCTGTGTCAGGACCAGGGGTAGCCTAAGACCCGCACCACTTAGAGGGTGATCTTGTTCCAGAAAGACAAGGATGGGCTTTTCAGAGAAGGTTCCCTCGGCTCCCTCCAGCCCCACTCCCCCACGTTAGATGTAGGGAGTTTGGGAAGTCTGCTGTATTTTGGGATTTTGTAAAATCTTTGTGAATGCCTCCTTGGCTGGGTAGGGTGGTTCATGCCTGTAATCCCAGTACTTGGGAGGCCGAGGTGAGAGGATCATTTGAGGCCAGGAGTTTGAGATCATGCTGGGTAACATGGTAAGACCCCATCTCTAAACAAGAAATAAAGAGAAAGAAAAAGTCTACCCAGTTCCTTTGGTGTATTAGATACAAAAGTTCCTATGAATTTGCTGGCCAGACTTCACAGGTGCCTCTTCCCTTATTATTTCAGGATGTCAGAAGAGCCAAATCTATTTCCAATCATCACCAACCCCATAAATTCGTATTGAATGATGTATAATTGACACTATTACCCTCATTTTATAGATGAGAAAACTGTTTCTGGGGTGGGGGGTATGGCTCCTTCTCCAAGGTGTTGTAATGTCTAACAGAAGGAACCCAGGTTTTCTGACTCTTGACTATGAAGTTAAGGCCTTTGGCAGTCCATTCTCATGACTAAGCTTGAGTGTTTCCTGCCATGCAGACCCGCCTTTTTCTTGTTTGCAAAACTACAACAGACGTAGCCCCAGTATCAACAGAGTCCCCGCTGGGCAGCAGGAATGTACCTTGTCCACGCATTCCTCTCCTGCCTAGGCCCCAGAGCTGCAAGCCCACTTTCTTACAAAAATGCAGTCATGCCAGACAAGTGACAGTTTGCTTCTTGGTGGCCTGGTTTCTATCAGTGGAGCCCGCTAAGAAACGGTGCTGTCATTCCAGAACTCTCGGTGGTGCACGCGGCAGAAGTCGGTAGCTAACAAGGGCTATGAGGGATGAGAATTTCACTGTGAGGATGGTGTCAGGAGGAGGCATTTACGGCAGGGGTTGGAGGCAGCCTTGGTTTAAAAGAAACAAATCACCGGCGCTTATTTAAAGCTGTCATTGTAAACACGAGGCCTTTCGGCTTCCCTGAAAAGTGCCCAACTACAGCCTGCATGTCTCCTGCTGGATTTTGATCCTGGAGCAAGCATGGCACTAGCCTCATCTCTCCCCTGTAGGGAGCGGGTCCGGCTAAGCATGTGGGGCCTCCTTCCCTTCTCACTGAGCACTGGCCTGTCTCTTCTTCCATCCCCAGCAGCCCCGCGTCCTTCCTCAGTTTATACACTCGCAGGCCCCCCCATCCCACGCCTTCAGATCCTATTATTCAGCCAGACAGCATTACCAGTGTTAGGCTGTTCTCGACCTACAAAGATAGCGGTTGCAAGAGGTTCGGCCTCATATGCCAGCAGCTGCCCGCACTCTCCGTTCAAGCTCACCATGCTCAGCGGAACTCAGACCTGGGTCTCCCATCTGTTCGTCATGCACTCACCGAAGCCCCTGCTCCAGCCAGATTTCTGCAGGCGTCATCCACTCAGCTTGTCCCAAATGAAGCCCATCCTTCTGTGGACTGGCCTGCCCGTTCTCATCCTGGGTTCTCAGGAGTCATCGCAGCCCGGCCTCCAGCCCACCTGGGTGCGCCCGTCTCACCACCCACCAAGCCTGGGTCCCGAGATGTGGCTCTGCATGTCGCCACTGCTCCACAGGGCCTTAAGGATTGAGCCATCCACATGCCACACAAGCCCACTGTTGTGCCTTCAACTACAGCACTGGGAATCCCCGGGTGCCAGGCCCGTGCATGTGACAGACACAGCCCCGTGACTGCTCAGTGCATGCCCCGAGCTAACCCTGCTTTCCAGGAAGAGAAAGTAGCTGGGCCAGGTCTGCCTAGCTGCAAGTCCTCCCATCCCCAAGGACCTGGACCTTCATCCACGCTCATCTTCACATCTAGAGGGCCCTTCGCACAGCGACCCTCAGCTCACTCCTGCTCACCCTCCTCTAGGAAGCCCTCTGTGCCCTGCTCAGAACAACCTGGGCTTCCCCTCACTGGGGTGTCCACTGCACTCCACCACAGTGATCTCTCCAGGGTCTGCCCTCCCCATCCCCGACAAGACTGTGGCTCTCCAAGCCCAAGGCCACTTCTGCACCCCTTTGCAGCCGGCATGGTGTCTGGTGACACAGCTCATGTGTGTTTGAATGTTCGCTGCTGTCCAGTCATTGTCACTCTAGACATTTGACCCACATGATGCTTAAAACCACCCTACCTGTATTCTCTCCAGGGCTCAGGGAGGGCAGGCATTTGCCTACAGAAACAGCTAGTTCGCGGCTTTCGGTAGCTCTTGAATCTACCACAGCACTAGGATGTGTACACGGTAGTCATCCTCAAATGACAGACAAGGAAACCAAGGCTCAGACAGCACAGTCCACAGCAGGACTGAACACAGGCATTTGCCTGGGAGTCCCGCCTTCTCTCCACCCTGCACGGCAGGTGCTGTTTGTTAAAAAAGCATCCTGGCCACACCAACTGCTACCTCTCTTCTCACACCCACGAGGCACTGGCCTCTCCCAGCCCCTTTCAGAGCCTGTTACCTCCAGGGCCCCACCCCAGGCTCTGGTCATTGCAGGCAGGACTCATCCTGGCCTTGCCGAGTAATGGCAGTGGTTGCAGGCTAAGCAGTGGCTGTTCCACCCTGGATCTGAACAGTATGATGGGAGGGGGTTGTGAGGTCACCAGTTGAAACTGACATTTAGATCCAAGCCTTCCTGTATGTTTCTAAGAATCCGTTCCCTACACTGTGAACAAAGACCTCCTTCCAGCATCTTCGACCCATCCTCTAAGGAGTGTTCAGAATAAAGAGGCTTTTGGTAGGCGGGTCATCTTATGAAGGAAGAGAAGGGTGTGTTTGCTTTGGACCTGCAGCCAAATGCCCACCCTAAGGAGGAATGGGTGGTACACACCAGGCTAGACGGGCTCAGAGATGATTCAGGGCGGCTCTGGCTTTGTTCAAGGTCAGATGTTTCTTTTCTATCCATGCACAGAACACAAAGCACAACCTGACTTATAGGAGGAGAAGGCAGTCATTAAAAGGGGTCTTCATTTTGTTAGCTTATCAGGGTGTCAAACTGGAAGAGGCCTCTTACTCGCACAGTGGCCACATCCCTGAAAGGTGCAGTGCAAACTAGATCATCGTAAAGAGAATCACTCCTGAGACGAGTGAAGACACGGAGCTATTTCAGGGAACCCTGCACGGACCTCTCTATAAACACAAGTCTCTCCTTAACTCATCTGGTTTGTGAAACTGGGCTTGGAGACAGCTGGGGGTGAATGATCCTGATCTGACACTTACTAGGTGTCCCTGGTCCTCCCTGTGTACGGGATCCTGTCTTCCTTTTCAGGGGCTAGTGGGCCCAGAGCTCACGTCCAGAAAGCCACAACATGACCGAGGCCCTCAGGATGCAGGAGCAAACATAGATCTTACTAGGTTTCTTTTTGTTTTAAAGCATTTTGTCCCAGTGAGATATTTATTGTAGTCAATTCTTCTTATTTCTAACATTTGTAATCTTAGCACTTAGAAATCATTTTTTTTTTCCGAGACAAGGAGTTTCACTCTTGTCACCCAGGCTGGAGTGCAGTCCACATGATCTTGGCTCATTACAACTGCCACCTCCTGGGTTCAAGTGATTCTCCTGCCTCAGCCACCCGAATAGCTGGGATTACAGGTGTCCACCACCAGGCCCAACTAATTTATTGTATATTTAATAAAGATGGGGTTTTTGCCATGTTGGGCAGACGGGTCTCAAACTCCTGACCTCAGGTGATCCTCCTGCTTCAACCTCCCAGAGTGCTGGGATTACAGGTGTGAGCCACTGCACCCAGCCAAGATCATTCTTAGTGATCAACTACTGAGTCCTGTTGATGTTTACCTCCTAGTCAAATAGCCTATGGTAGACATAGTAACAACAACATTCCCAGCCCCAGAATTTACATGTCCCCTTATGTGGTAAAGGGAACTTTACAGACATCATTACATTAAGGACTGGCCAGGCACACTGGCTCACATCTGTAACCCCGGGACTTTCGGAGGCTGAGCAGGAAGATCACTTGTGCCCAGTAGTTTGAGAGCAGCCTGGGCAACATGGTGAGACCCCATCTCTACAAAAAATGTTTGAAAATTAGCCAGGCATGGTGGCTAGTACCTGTAGTCCCAGCTGCTCAGGAGGCTGAGCGGGGAGGATTGCTTGAGCCCAGGAGGTGGAGGCTGCAGTGAGCTATGATTGTACCACTGCACTCTAACCTGGGCAACAGAGTCAAGAATCTGTCACCAAAAAATACAATTTAATTTTTTTTAATTTTTTAATTTAACTCCCTGCTGAGCACCCTGCAGCAGGCACCCTTCACTGTCAGGGTGCAGGCACCCTTCACTGTCAGGGTGCAGCCTCCCCGGCCTCTACCCTGTCCCCTCAAATGTGGTGAGGGCCTGCCAACCCAGACCCATCCCCCGGGCACCACACATGCTATGCTACTGTGTACTGCTTCAGAACCAGGATTGGTGTCCCCCTCTTAGTGGCATCTTCTGGTTTTTCTGTTCCTGGCTCTTTCGCACAATACCATGCCAAACAACCTTACAACTAGACCCTGGCCTGGGTCCTGATGCCTTTCTTAGGATCAGTTCCACAAGAACCCATCTCCTGTGTTTCTACACCTCTTCTGTGACTTCACATACAGTGTTCTCCAGAGTCATGACCGATAACTGTACCTTTGCTGGAAGATCAGTGAAAATGTGGGGAAGAAAGCCACGCCTACAACATGCTTTCATAGCCTTAAAATGCAGAACTCAATGGTGGTAAAGCTAGCTCAGACTCACAGCCAAGCTTGCTTGGACCCAAAAGCTTGGAGTGGTTTTAAAAGATGGAAAGTTTACCTGACAATATGGGTTTCCCATTTCCCGTTTCTCCATGTGGCACTTATCAGTCATAGGTGGCTCCAGTGAGCTGGTCACAGACCCCAATCATGTCACTCCTACTGCCTGCACACCTGGCTCACCTCCCGGCCTATGGTCATTTGCATTTGAACCCCAGACTTAACCTGATTCTTTCCCTGCTCTTTCAGTGACATCACTCCTCCCGGAGAGCCTGTGAACAGGAACAGCCGGCCCAAAGCGGCTTCCCGCTTCCCCAAACTGTCCCGAGGTCAGCCCAGGGAGACACGCAACGTGGAGCCCCAGAGCGGCGACCTCTGACCTCGATGGAACCCCAGCCACGGGCCTTACACGTCATGCCAGCTGCCTCCACCTGGGCCACTGCTGCTGGCCCCTCACACCTCGGCGTGACGACCACGTCCACCTGGTGACCCTGAGAGCACACGATCCCCACTGGTCACATGACACCCTGATTAAACTGGTCAGTCTCGGAGTCACACTGTCCCTGCTCCCAGAGCAAGGCAGCGCCTCGCTGGACAGACTTGCACACGTGGTCCCTCTTCTCCCGGGGTCTGCCCTGGGCTGCAGCGGCTGTTTGTTGGCCTCCCTGCAGTTCAGGGCTGGCAGGAGGGTGGGCGCCAGGTCAAGCTGGGTGCCCTTGGTTGAGTGCACAGCTGATCCCCTACACGGAAAGGTTCCTGCGGAGCCAGCCTCGACTCTTTCCCACACGGGGACTAGCATGACTCTTAGCCTTGCCTTTTGCTTTTTAAGGTTATTGCCTGGTCCAACTGATGGGTGGCTGGGATGGGGGGGTTCTGGTTCTTTTCATTGCAACCTCCACCAACAACCATTAGACACCCAGCAGAGTCACAGCTCTCTTTTCCAGAGAGATGTTCCCGTGGTCTTGGCAAGGAGCCATTAGTAAGGTTTAACTTGAGTTCGGAGAACTTCCCCTACCTCCCACGGCTGGCTTCAGAAAGGACCATCCCTAGGAGCCTGAGGCCACCTTGGCCCTCGCCAGGCTTGGAGGGGACTCGGACATCTGGCCCAGCTGCCAGCAGCAACCCGGTAACCTGGTGTCATCCAGCCTATCCAAAAGGCAGTGGCCTTGGCCCCACAGTCGTGAGAAACTTGGCTTAGGGAACCACCGCAGAAGGTTCCATGATTTTCAGACCCAGTGTGAACACTGAACAGATCATGTTTATCTCCACTCAAGACACATTTCCATCCCCTGTCTGTGCCCCGTACACTGTCCATGGGAACAGAACTCTGCATCCCCTAAGATGGGGTCCTCTTCCTCCCATCTCAATGTGGCTCTCAGAGTACAGGGGCCTTGGCAGGTAGAGAGGAGGATGGGGACCAGCAGCTTGGTGGCCCCCCTGGGGCTCCTGCTCCAGTGAGCACACATCAGAGCACCTCGAAGGACCAGAGCCCTCCTCAGATGCTCCGCACAGTTAAGGGAGTTTGCATTCTGGGGTAAATATTAAGTAACCAGGAAGGAGGTCCTGAAACGCACTATGCAAGAATCAGTTTGTGTGTTCTGCCTTCACCTGAGGCAGAGACACAGGTGGATGGTGATGGTTAGATGGCAAGCCGTGGGCTTGTTCTGGAACTGCTTCAACTCAGTGGCTTAAAATGGGAACCGCCCAGGTGAGCATGGAGCATCTCCTGGCTCAAGGAAATCTCTAGGGAATCATCTGGAAGATTTTTGCTATGTGTTCCCCTCATAGCAAGAAGGACAGTTGTTCATGGCCTTGAAGGAAAGCTGAGATCACTCACACACAGCCCTCCAGAGAAACCGAGGAGGCCTAAGTAACTTCTGAAGGGACCCTGGGCCAGATAAGCCAACGCCCAGGTGAGACCGAATGAGTTTGAGTGATATGGAAGTGTGGGCCCTGCAGTCAGCTCCTGCGAGTTTGAAGGACCTGAGATGCCCTGGTCTCCCGCCCGTTTGTCTGCCAACGTCACTGCAATACACATGCTTTATCCGAAATTCCACGGCCCGGAGTGCACATCAGCCCACGTGGCTGGCAACTTTCAATAGAGAACCGTCACGCACTGAGGCAGGGATCATCTGAAAGCTCAAACTGCCCTACATCCTGGCCCCCTCGGCTGGTTTATGCCACATCGGTCATTTTGAAGTAGGTTTTTGATGTCCACTCAGAGATGGTCCCAGGAGTGCCTCCCTAACCAGGAAACCTGCACTACAGATCCTCTCCCTGTTCTCTTTGTTAGATACAGAAAGGAACCTCCCCTCTCCGACATCCCCCCTGCGCCCAGGCTTCTGACCTGCAGCCTTTTCTGCCAGCTGCACCCGAAACACAGGATGCAAATCAGGTCTCACCCTCTCCAGGTACGCCACCAGGAAGCACCTTGGACATTCTGCACATGTTAAGAAACAAAGCAAAAAAAGTCCCCTGAAGCGAAGATAGACGGACAGATGCGAACCCCTGAGAAACAAGTGTGCACTCAGCTCCTATTTAATGGACAGGAGAAGGTCTGCCTCCGTTTTTTATAAGGCTGAATTATTCACAGAAAACATGCTCTCCCATGTTCCTGGGACCCCCGTGGGGACCATCCCGGCTGCCTGCTCCTGGTACCCCTCCCATGATCACACGCAGACCCTAGAGTCATCTTCAAGATGCAGACCATCTCCTCATTTTTGCTCAGAAGTGCCTGTGACCGGCGCATGACAGCGGCTCCCCAAGCCTCTCCTTCAGAATCTCATAGAATATTCTGCCATGAATGAGTCCATCCCGCTGCTTCGATGACCCCTGCCCTGCTCTCTGGTGCGGTGGGATGAACTTCAGGCAACAGAGATGACCGGCAGCCTTCCCGGTTGCTGGAGAAATGGGGCAGAAATGCCCAGGCCTAGCAAGACAGCGGCTGCAATCTGGTCCCTCAACTCCACCCCCGGAGATGTGTCATTTGCCCCTCAGCCTGGATTCCATTCCGAGGCCTGGCTCGGAATGGAAAAAACACCCCTGCCAAAAGGCTCCCTCACACTTCATGCCTATCTCCTTCATCCAAGAAGGTTACTCAGGGTTCTCCAAAGACAGCATCTGAGAAAGGAAGTGCTCCCCATTCAGACAGGAACCGGGGAGGCCTGTCTCTCTCTCTGGAGGGCCTTGGATTTCTGGGACCGCCTCTGCTGCGAGGAATCATCCCTGCCAAATCATTTTTCTTTGTGGCCTGTGGTGGCTCAAACAGAACATCACCAGGTTCTGTCTTTGGCATCATCCTTTTTTTGTTTTTTCTCCCCCGGGTGAAAGAAGACTCAGGAAAGGCAGGGCTGAGCAAAGGTGTCTCTCCTTGGAAGAGAGAAGGAAAGCTTCCAGGAAGGGAGGTCCAAGGCTACTACAAACCTAGCCCAGCCCTCCCCTCCTGACCTAGGACAGAACCTTTTCAGCTGTTCTTCCTGGACTCAGTCTGAAATTCAGCTTCTCTAATTGCACGTAGGGGCAGCAACACACTTTGCTGGTAAGCCATTGCAGAGTGTGGAGCTGGGGTTCAAGGTCCTCAGCATTTCTCTACCGCAGCCCCTGGTGGAGGAAGACATTTTCATGGAAGAGGCCCTTACAGTCCATGGTGGTGGCCATCCTCACATCCAGTGGAATTGTAAACGAGGGTGCCCTCTTGGAAGATCTAGGAAGAGGCAGGGGAGGGATCTGGACCCGTTTGCTCATAGCCCTTGGCCCTGCTTCATACCGTGGAGCTTATTAGGATGATTTCTTTGATGACCATTTAATTTTTTTCAGAACCCTGGCAGGTGATGTGCTTTAAAACCAGAGGTGCCCGAAAGCCGCTTACACCACGCAGATGGATAGCAGGGCTGTAGCTAATGCCACAAACTGGCGCTAGGGCCAGTTATCATGACCCACAGTAGGAAACGGGAGTGAAGCCCCCCAGCCTGCCTGGTGGATGAGCAGCAGCTCATCTCCCAACACCCTGGTCCAGGGCGTGGTGGCCCAGGCGAGCTGTGGACGCCTCTCGATTGTGCATCTGATGATCTGCCCACCCCAAGGACCGGGTCATGGGGTTCTGGGCCTCAGCCTTCCTGCCCCACCTGCTCAAGCCTCCATGGGGCTGCGACTCCATCCGGCCCCTCACAGGGAGGCCCAGCCATGTTCTCTGGGCTCCCAGCGAGCCCCCTCCTCTCCACCCATCTCCAGAATCCATCCTTCATTTCTCAGCCAAGCTCCTATATGAGCTGCAGCGCCCACACAGGTGAGTCCCTGCACTCCAGAAGCATCTTCCAGCCTTGGCACAGAACTGATGTCAAAAGAAGGGCTGGTTTTCAGCTCCTGGGACCTGCCTGAGAAAGACCTCACCTCACTCCTCCTTCCCAGTACATCAGACTGGCTAGGAGGCTTCGGGGAAGGGATAGCCTCATGCCCAGGTTTCAACCCCAAAGGCGACGATTGTATTGACTCTGCCTTGGTGTTTCACTCGGGATCATGGCAGACTTCGGCTGTTTCTGGAAGGCAGGCACCTGCTTATGAGCAAGGTCAGTGGTAGCAAACATTTTTCAAAATATTGTGCATTAATTCATTAAAGCTAATGTTAAATATTTGCTGTTTTCAGACTGGCTTCTGTGATAATTTTGCACAGTTATAGCACTGTATATTTTATCTCACATTTCCGTGCCAAAAACGTTCATCTTGTTTCTGTAATACACAATCTTGATTATGTTTCTAAAATAAAGCTTCAGCTCCTGGGTCAACAGGAATGAGGGTGTGGCATCCAGGGTCTCCCGGCTCTGGCCAGACCGATCCTGCCATTCATCCTACGGTTGTTGACGTGCATCCAGATAAGTCATCTCTGGTATTCCTCATGTTAGTCATGAGCCATTGCCATCATATGGGCCTGATTTGGGTACACTGAATTCTGTCATGGAGCACACGATTCCATTTCTAAATCCCAGCAACCAAGTGGAGTATCCTTCCTTATAGCTAATTTCAAGAGAGAACTGAAAAAGAAATCTGGTTTCCTTAAAAGATGGTGGAGCCTATGATAGGAACAAGCAGCCCTCTGGCAGAAGATTCTAGATTCACTCATGGTTTGAGGCCCAGGGATTTAGCTCTTACTGGTGCATAAATGCTTTCCTATTCTAACTGGAACACCGCTCACCCAGGCTGCCCGCTTCCCGGTGAGTGTACTCAGCTCTGCCACTGGTCTCCGTGAACTGCAGAGGAACGGCCACTCATTCACCACCAGTGTAGGACAGAAGGACACACAATGGGGGACCGAACATTTGCACCCAGAGCAACTGAATGCTTCCTAAGTGACCCCAGAGACTGCAGATTTCCGGGAGTGAATGGGGATGGGGGTGGAGCTCACTGGAATTTTTATTAGCCGGGATTCCTAAGAAGAATGTCGGCCTCTCTGCATCCCTGGCCTAGCTGCTGGGCAGAACGCCTGCTCATCTGACACCGACTCCTTAAGGGAGTCTTTTGAATGGAGGAGCAACGGTAACTCCACTGGGGGGCGCCTGGCCTGGCCGATTACCCATGATCGGGTCCCAGTGAGCCGTCTTCAGGGTAAGAGGGCCGTGAACCTGGAGTCCATTATAGTCTGTGTGTACATAAGGTCTAGATGTCTCTGGAGATGCCCTGAAACCTGTAGTGTTAACTACCCTCTTATGTTAAGGTTTACATAATAGCATTTTTAAACAAATGTGTTTAATTTTTTAAGATCTCTTGTATTAAAATTTTCTTTTGAAATAAGCTGTGGAAATTTTGTTACAACCTGGTTGAGATAAACCTCTTTACAATGACAAAATAAAAATGGTGACATTTTATAAATTGGATACTTCAGTATATGGTCTCTGTCTCAATTCTTTTTCAACAACTGGAGATTAAGGTGAACTTTTAATACATGTGTTATCATCTTTGAAGTGGAGCAAAATCCCATTTTGAGGTAATTACATTAGGCAGATCTAGATAAACTGGCAATGTAGAATTAAAGTTTCATACAGAAAAAGAACACCCCTCTTTACAGGTTCCTGTGTATTCATTCCTTTAAGAAACAGACCATTATTAGGCACCTGCTGTACTACCAGGTGCCAGGCATATAGCAGTGAGCAAGACAGGTAAGGGGCACTGTTGGAGTCACAATGGAGGTGACACAGACAGATAAGAGTTTTTAAAGAAGTCAGCCATCCCGGTCCAGGCACAGTGGCTCATGCCTGTCATCTCAGCACTTTGGGAGGCCAAGGCGGGTGGATCACAAGGTCAGGAATTCAAGACCAGCCTGGTCAAGTTGGTGAAACCCCATCTCTGTAAAAAATTAGCCGGGCATGGTGGCAGGTACCTGTAATCCCAGCTACTCAGGAGGCTGAGGCAGGGAACTGCTTGAACCCAGGAGGTGGAGGTTGCGGTGAGCTTCGATAGCGCCACTGCACTCCAGCCTGGGTGACAGAGTGAGACTCTGACTCAAAAAAAAGCAACCATCTGGATAATCTCAGACCATAGTAACTATTGCAAAAGAGTAATGGGGATTGGTTGGAGATTCTTGGTCCCAACCCAGAATCTACCTTTAACAGCCTAGGCCAGGGTTTCTCAGCCTTGGTGCTGCTCACACTGCGGACTGGATGATTCTCTGTTGTAGGGGGGCTGTCCTGTAAATTGTAGGATGTGCAGCACCCTCCCTGGCCTCCACCTACTAGATGCCAGGAGCACCCCTTTAGTTATGACAGTCGGTGATGTCCAGACATGGCCAGGGGTCCTGTGGGGTGAGGGGGGCTAGTTGAGAGCCATGGGGCTAAGGCCAAGGGGTCCTCTTGTCTAAGGTGACTTTTAGGCTGAGACCTAAAGGATGAGAAAAAAACTTGACACTGCCCCCTTCCCTGGCAAATAACTTACGCTGGCTGAAATACTCAGACCCTACAGCAAGATAGTTGACATTTTTAACCTAGTTAATGAGAACTGAGAAAAGAAAGGCTCTTGGGATGAGAATCCAGGCATAAAGTAAGTTCCCACCAAGGCGCCATGAAGGGTATTGTTGCAGTTGGACCTCAAAGCCCAGCTGGGCAAAGACCACTGTGAGCTGTCGCAGATGGAAGAGGTGTGCAGGCATTTCTGTTGGAGGGAGGGCGTTGATGTGGACACCATGCCAGGCACCCCACAGCTGCGTTGCCTTGAGCATTAAACCAGGAGGCTGCACAAGGGGAATACGGAGGGACCTCAGGGCACAGTCTTCAGGCTGCTGCTCCTGTCCTGCACCATCCTAAGTGACCCCCACCCATGCCACTTCACCAGTGCGGTCCAACATAAACAGTGTGTTAGCCAAGCATGCCATTTAATTTTTTCAGCTGGGCACCGTGGCTCAGGCCTGTCATCCCAGCACTCTGGGAGGCCCAAACAGGAGGGCAGCTTGAGGCCAGGTATTCAAGACCGGCCTGGGCAGCATAGCAAAACCCTGTCTCTACAAAGTTTTTTTTTGTTTTTGTTGTTGGTTTCTTTTAATTAGCCACAAATGGTAGCATGTGCCTGTCTTCCCAGGTACTCAGGAGGCAGGGCAGGCAGATTGCTTGAGCCAGGAGTTCAAGTCTGCAGTGAGCAGTGATCACACCACTGCCTTTCAGCCCGGGCAACAGTGAGATCCTATTTCATAAACACAAATTCTAGCAGCCCCATTAAAATTCTTTGTAAAACGCAGGTGAAAATGATAATAGTGTATTTCATTTAACCCAGTACATCCAAGACATCATTTCAACATGCATTTTGGGTACTAAGTTTGCAAAGCCAGTGTTATTTTATGCACTGGACAGCTCAGCATGGGCGGACCGCCTCAGGTGCTCAGGACCCTGTGGACCATCAACTCCCAAACCTCCGTCAGCCTCGTGTCCGCCTGCCTAAGCCACACTCCGTCTGCACCGCTTCGTGAGCATCTCAAACCAAACTAAAGTGCATCTCTCTGTTTTCTGCCCTAAACCTGCTCCTACCCATGACCTTCCCCAGCTGAGGAAATCGGGGCTCCATCCTAGCAGCTACGGAGGCCACCAGTCCTTGCCTCTTCCTGTCCCCTAACTCCTACCTAGTTGACCAGGTTCCTATTTATTCACTCCCGTAAGAAACAGACCATTATTAGGCACCTACTGTATACCAGGTGCCGGGCATACAGCAGTGAGCAAGACAGTGAGCCCATGTCTCAAAAACAAAACACCACCTAAAATCCACTATGAAGGGGCAGGGATGTGGGGAGCTGTCATAGAAACTTGTCCCACATCTGTGACAGACTGAACAGCAGTCCCCAAGACACCCAAATCCCTGGAACCTGTGAACATATGACCAGCCCAAAGACTCCGGAGCAGCAGGGAGAATGGCTCAAGCAGGTACCCTGTTCTCTGACGCCTGTTTGTCAGGTGGGACCGACAGCATCACTCACCTCATGGGGTTGTCAGGAGGAACAAATGAGGGGATGGAGCATCGAGTATACAGTAAGTGCTCAAAAGATGGTCAGTCCCCTTCCCTTGGTGTGGAGACAAGTGTTCCACCGTGGCAGGCAAAGGCTCACAGTTTTTTAAGGAAATCTTGTATTGCTGATTATTTTTATTTATTGAGCACCTACTGTGTGCCAGGTCCTGGGCCAAGCCCTTCATGTATACCATTCACAACACTTAGATGACTTACACCAACCCTGGAAGGAACCCGAGGCTCAGAGAAGTAGAGAAATGTGCCCAAAGCCACAGAGCACTGGAAGGCAGACTTCAGCACGAGCACAGCAGGACGCAGGGAAGGAGGCGGTCCCTGCAGGGGGCCAGGGGGCTGCTGAGTCCCAGCCTCACCGCCGCCTCCCCAGGACACCTGACTCACTCCCCGAGGTATCATGGGCACAGAGAGATGAGGAGCTCAGGCAAGACATGCCTTTTTCAGGAAAAAAAACAGGTTGATTGCAATCTCACGTTGTTTTGCCGCGGGCGTCCTGACTTCATGAGCCTTCCGCCTGCTGTGTCTGCCTGCCCCGCTGCCCGACCTCACTTCCTCCTAAGGGACAGTGTTTATCATTCTGTGTTCTTGCTCTTTATGGAACCAGGAGTTCTGCGACACAGCCAGGTGGGGCAGCAGTGGAAGTCCTGTTTGCACAGGCTGTGGAAGTTGTCAGTCCCCCTGCAGTAGCCGGCCAAGCTGTCGCCCTGGGACGTGAGCCCAGCCTGGAGCTCGGGGAGGCCACCTTCTGCCTCGGGAACATCCGCATCATCGCTGTGGGTGACACAGGCCTGACTGTGGTGAAACCGGCTCACCAGAGGCTGACAACGCTGTGTCCCTCTACCCTCCTCCTCCAGCCCCAGGGCAGGGCTGTCGGGGTGGCAGCAGTTGTCAATGCCTTCAGCCCTGCCAGCTTGCTTCCTCAGCTCCTGGTCTCCCCAGAGTGACACTAAAATCCCACCCAGCTCAGTTCCTTGGGGGGCTGCACACTTGAGTGCACCCCAGCGTCACCCAGAGGGCTGGAGAGGGAGAGGACCACCTTGGTTTTACTCACCATTGCCAGAACATAAGAGACACCAGATATTTTAGTGAATGAAGGAACTCATTAGCCATCACTTGCACTTACTCTAAGTGATCTACTTACTGAGCACTTACTTATGGATCTGCTGCACTTATTGAGCACTTACTATATGCGCAATGCTCCATCCCCTCATTTGTTGTTGGCTCCTCTTCATGTCTCCTGGTGAAAAGGCACAGCGATCCCACCACCACTCACAGGATTTCCCTGAAAGGCTGGCTGTGAAGACACCAACCGCACCCTAGGCTCTGAGCAGTAGCAGCTGAGGGCAAAGGCTCTGACCTGCGTCTCAGTGACCGCTGCGCGGGTCTCATGTCCAGCCCTTGAGCAGGGGCCCTG
>CAUYQU010038699.1:0-34073 GCA_963574635.1 Cheracebus regulus
GAGCTCCAAACATCATCCAAAAGGAGACTCAGTCCCGTTTACTCCGCACCAAGAGCCGCCGAGCCGAGGCACCGGCAAAAAAGCCGCGCCAGCCGAAAGGGTCGCACTGGCGACCCGTGGGCTCCACCGCTGGGAATGTCCTGGTCCGTGGGCAGCAAAAATTTATCGGTAAGTGTGGCGTCCACTGGCTCTTTGAGCTTTTACTGGAGCTGCAATCCTGAGCTGCTAGTGATCGGCCATCTTGGATCTCTCTCAGCATTTTATTCCTTAATCTGATTAAGAGCCATGAAAATAATACAGCCTATATCTTTAATTAAATTTTAATTAGTGTTAAGTGCAGAAAGGAAGTACAATTTGAGTGCCTCTGTTACAGTGTTTGAAGCTATGTAATAGGTGCTTTTGTGCAACTTCCAGAAAGGATGCATCTCCCTTTATCAGCTGAGGCTGTCAGGTTTCTGCCTATAATTTAATTATTGCTTTTAGAGCATTATAGATTAGAAGATTATCAGATACTTTTTAAAAATTATTTATTTTTTAAATTTTATTATTTTTTAGAGACAAGATTTCACCATGTTGGCCAGGCTGGTCTCGAACCCCTGACCTCAAATGATTCGCCCGCCTTGGCCTTCCAAAGTGCTGAGATTATAGGCATGAGCCACCAAGATTATCAGATTCTTATGAATTTTTCTAGCAATTCTTAATTCCAGTTTCTTTTTCTTTTTTGAAATAGAGTCTCATTTGTCACCCAGACTGGTGCGGTAGCATCGTCATAGCTCATTGCAGCCCTGCACTCTTGGGCTCAAGGGATCCTCCTGCCTTAACCTCCTGAGTAGCTGGGACTGCAGGCCTGGCTAATATTTAGAATTATTATAGAGACAGGGTCTTCCTGTGTTGCTCAGGCTGGTCTTGGACCCTTGGCCTCAAGGAATCCTCCCATGCCAGTCTCTTGAGTCACTAGGATTACAGGCTGAACCACCACACCTGGCTCATTGTGTTTTTATACAATTTAGAATATTTGTATGGTTTTATTGAATCATGACTTTCATATGAAAAACTACAGAAGTATTTATATGACTTCTTTTTGTAAAAGTCCTATGTTTTCAGAACAAATTATTTATCATAATGTTTATACTTTTAAAAACAAGTTATTTATTTAATTTAGAAGACGCTACTGGAAAAATATTTTTTTGGCCAGGCTCACACCTGTAATCCCAGCACTTTGGGAGGCCGAGGTGGGTGGATCACGAGGTCAGGAGTTCGAGACCAGCGTGACCAACATGGTGAAACTCTGCCTCCACTAAAAATACAAAGATTAGCTGGTTGTGGTGGTACACGCCTATAATTCTAGCTACTCAGGAGGCTGAGGCAGGAGAATCGCTTGAACCTGGGAGGCAGAGGTTGCAGTTAGCTGAGATCGTACCACTGCACTCCAGCCTGGGCAAGAGAAGGGGACAAAAAAAAGAAAGAAAAATATTTTTGAAATTTTGTGGGTTATATTTTGCTACAACAGGTGTACATTTTTGTGAAGTTCATGTGAAGAAGTAATAATTTACTTCTTTCTTTTTTTAAGAGACAGAAGTGTGGTCGGTTGCCCAGACTAGAGAGCAGTGGCATAATCATGGCTCACTGCAGTTTCGCACTCCAGGGCTCAAGCGATCTTCCTGCCTCTACCTCCTGAGGAGCTGGGACTACAGGTGTGAGCACCACGCCCAGCTGATTTTAAAAAGTTTTTGTAGGCTGGGCATGGTGGCTAACGCCTGTAAATCTAGCACTTTGGGAGGCTGAGGCAGGTGGATTGCTTGGGCCCAGGAGTTCCAGACCAGTCTGGGCAACATGGCGAGACCCTGTCTCTACAAAAAAGTATAAATATTAGCTGAGCAAGGGGTTTTGTGCGTGTAATCCCAGTTACTTGGGAGGCTGAGGTGGGAGGATCACCTGGCCTTTGTAGAGACATAGTCTCTTGCTCTGTAGTCCAGCTGTCTTGAAGTCCTAGTCTTAAGTGATTCTCCCGCCTTGGCCTCTCAAAATGCTGGTATTACAGGTGTGAGCCACCATGACTGGCCTAATTTGCTTCTTTAGGATGCTTTAAAGCAAATCTTTTTCTAATTTGTTAGGAGTAAAGTTTTGTTGTTGCTTTGAGTCAAATATAAAATATATTAAGCCAATATACAGTAGTATTTGTAAACTTATTCATGTATTGTTGACAGTTATGCTACTGGAGGAGGAAAATGTCCATTTGAATACTGAATCTTTTTCCCACTTGGAACAGGATAATATACCAAGGAAGTGAGCAAAACACTGTCTACCTTTGAGAGTAAGAGCTGGCTGGGCACAGTGGCTCATGCTTGTAATCCCAGCTCTGTGGGAGGCTAAGGCAGGAGGATCACTTGAGCCCAGGAATTTAACACCAGCTTCAACAACATAAGGAGACCCTATCTCTACAAAAAAAAAAAAAAATAGCCAGGTGTTGTGGTGCACACCTCTGGTCCCAATTACTGGGGAGGCTGAGCTGGGAGGATTGCTTGAGCCCAGGAGTTGGAGGTTGCAGTGAGCTGTGATCGTGCCACTGCACTCCAGCCTGGGCAGCCGAACAAGACCTTGTCTCTAAAAATAAAACAAAATAATTGAAAAAAATAAGAATGTTCTAGAAACACATCAAGGACACTTAACCCAAAGTGCAAAGGCTGAAGGCAAGAAGGCTTCCTTGAGAAACCAGTCGTTGAGATGAGCCTAAAAGAGAGTGGAAGTTGTGAGACAGACAGAGCCTGAGGTCGGGGGGACTGTAGCAAGGTTGTCTGTGGAGGGCAACGGCACGTGGTAGGAGGGGAGGCCAGAGCCATGGCGGGGCTAGCTGTGGACGGCATGCCTCTCCCTAGGACTGAATTGAGGATCCTGTGAAAGGTTTGCAGTGCGGGAGGACACTCTGGCTGTGTGTGTAGAAGCAGTGAGGGGAGTGGGGGTTCAGAATGAGGAGTCGGAGACTAGTGGAGGCTGCTGAGGTGACTGTTCTTGCGATGGGAAGAGCAGCTCAGATACTGTATTTTCTTATGAGGAGGGTCTGTTAGCAGGGGCCCACCTGACACTGCTTTGTGACCAGGAACGAGACAAATGAAGGCTGGCATTTCTTCTCTCTGCGTCTGCCTCACATCATGATTTTTGTTCAAAACATATTCAGAATGGAAAAGCTAAATTCCAGAGTAATAAAGAGTTTGTTGAACTTGTTAGAATTAGACATGATCGGATTTAATATTATATTGAGATCTGTCAATAACTTTCATTTACTTAGAAACTTAACATCTTCTGGGTTTCCAGAGGACTTTTATTCTTGATAAGATTGCTTTCTTGAGGGAAGGTTTAATCCAGCTGCAGTTTTTCTTTAAAAAAACATCTATCTTAAGAAATAGTTAAAGATTAGAAGTATTTAAAAATGATAAAAGGAAGCTTTTGGTACAGTTGCTTTGGTTTCTGAGTAAATAGGGACTCGAAGCCTTTGCATATTTAATAGCACTTCCTTGCCAGTGTTTAAAGAGCTGTTAGTGAGCACCCCAGGCCCTGCCCTCTGAAAGCATTCCTAAAGCTTGCTCTGAAATAGTGAAGATAAATATCTTGTTTGCTAAAGCCAAATGGCTGGCTAATAAGAGTATCTCTCTTTATAAAATAATAATAGGTGTGATATTAAGAAGGGGAAGATAATTGATTTCTTTCAAAAAGCTGAAACATAAACTTCCTTATGCTCATGTTACAACTGGAAAATCTAAAAAGAAAAATCTGACTCTAACATTGTCTGTGTGAAATACATGGTAGAAGTCTATGTACCTATCACCTTTAAAAAAATCCCTTGGCAGAACATTTTTGAAGTCAAGATCACTCCAGCTCACATAACTGGCAATGATTACTGCTGGCTTTAAATTATAGAGCCTACAGTTGCCTTCTTAGCAATTTTAGTAGTGAGAGAATTGCATAGTGCTTAGTCAGAGTGCTTTTTGGGTGGGAGTGGTATAGCAATAAAGACACACTTTCATTTACTTTGCAGACATTACAAGAAGCGGTGCCAGGGCCGCATGCGGAAGCACGTGGGGGACCTGTGCCTGCAGGCCGGGATGCTGCAGGACTCGCTGGTGCATTACCACATGTCGGTGGAGCTGCTCCGCTCCGTGAACGACTTTCTGTGGCTTGGAGGTAAGATAGCTGATGAAGGTGATCTGATATGTGATTGTTTCAGCTTAGAGGAAACCGAAAAACAAAGTCCCCAGAAAGAAGGGATGAGGGAGGAAAAGCATGCAGCCTGTGCTGGTTGCCACAGGCAGTGGCCTGGGGTGCTTCCCTGCCGCCCGCCCTGCTGTGCGTCCTCTGAAGGAGGCCCTGCCCACGCTGTCCCGCTTCCTCTGTTCTTTGCACACCTTGCCCTCTGCTTTGGATGTCGTTCCCATGATCTTCACCTCTTAGGCTCATCCCTCAAAACCTCCTCCATGTGTCACATGATGAACAGATAAACAAAGTACGGTATGGGAATACAGAGGAATATCATTCAGTCATGAAAAAGAAGGAAACTGTGATACTAGGGCAGCACGGATGAATCTTGACAACTTTGTGCTGAGCGAGAGAAGCCAGACAGAAAAGGCCACAGATTGTATGATTTGTTCATATGAAGCGGCTAGAACAGGCACATCTATACAAGCAGAAATCGTAGAAGCAAATCTATAGGCAAATCTATAGAAGGTTCTAGGGGCTGGGAAGTGGCTGTTAATGGGCATGAGGTTTCTATTTGGGGTGAGGAGCATGTTCCAGAATCAGATAGTGGTGATGGTTGCACAGTTATGAACATTCCAAAAGCTGCTGAATTGTACACTTTAAGTGGTGAAGTATATGGTATGTGAACTCTATGTCAATCTTAAAAAAGGGCAAGAGGAAAACCTACTTCAAAGAACAGCCAGCTCTGATCCCCCCTGACAGTCGGCTGAGCAGGCACTCTGTCTGACCTGTTGCTGACCCTTTGGCTGGAATTGGATGTCTGTGTGTGGTCTTCCCTTGGAGATTGCGTCTCCTGGAGGTGGTCCTGGGAGGCCTGGACCGGCTGTGTCCATTGCCTGACAGGTTGCAGTGTTCTCTAAATGCTTGTTAAATGAATGATGTGTGAGGAAGGACTGAAACAGGGTTCTTTTGTTGAAGTTGACAATTTAGCAAGGACACCTGTCAGCCACTTATGAGAATGCAAGTCAGAATGAAGTCATGAGGTGAGTTCTATAACAGAAGTTTAATGAGGTGCTGTAGAATACATTAAATGTAAGAAATTCTTTCTTTTTTTTGTGATGGAGTCTCACTCTCATCCAGGCTGGAGTGCAGTGGTGTGATCTCGGCTCACTCTGCCTCCTCGTAGTCTCTCAACTTCTGCCTCCTGGGTTCAAGTGATTCTCCTGCCTCAGTCTTCTGAGTAGCTGGGAATACAGGCATGTACTACCATGCCTGGCTAATTTTTGTGCTTTTAGTAGAGACGGGGTTTTGCCATGTTGGCTGGGCTGTTCTTCAACTCCTGACCTCAGGAGATCTACCTGCCTCCCAAAGTGCTGGGATTACAGGCGTGAGCCACTGTGCCCAGCCAAATATAAGAAATACTTTAAATGGCCAGGTATGGGGGCTCACACCTGTAATCCCAACACTTTTACCAAAAAATAAAAAATAAAAATAAAAAATAAAAAAACCTCAGTTCACCTCATTTCTTAAAAAAAAAGAAAAAAAATAAAAAAAACATTAGCTGAGTAGAAACCAGCCTGAGCAACATAGGGAGTCCTCACTTATACAAAAAAAAAAAAAAAAAAATTAAGAGACATTAGCTGGGTGTGGTAGTCGGTGCCTGTAGTCCCAGCTACTTGAGAGGCTGGGGCAGGAGGGTGGCTTGAGCCCAGCAGGTCAGGGCTACAGTGAGCAATCATGGCACCACCGCACTCCATCCTGAGCAAGAGTGAGACTTTGTCTTTTAAGAAAAAACAAAAACAAAACTTAAAATGGACTTAAATTTAGTTTTTTTTTTTTTTTTTTTTTTTTCTGTTGCCCAGGCTAGAGGGCAGTGGCGAGATCTCAGCTCACTGCAACCTCCTGGGTTCAAGTGATTCACAGAGTAGCTGGGATCATAGGCGCTGACACCGCACCTGGCTAATTTTTGTAGTTTAGTAGAGATGAGCTTTCAGCATCTTGGCCAGGCTGGTCCCGAACTCCTGACCTTGTGATCTACCTGCTTCCGCCTCTCAAACTGCTGGGATTACAGGTGTGAGCCACTGTGCCTAGCCCAAATTTAGTTTTTTAAAGAGGCTAGAGAAATAAAAGTGGGGAACGAAAGGGAGTAAGAATTAGGGATAAAAAGAAGAGAAGCAGATAAAGGATTAAGAGGGATGAGGAAGAGTGAGTTTTACTTGGTTTTCTTGAAAGAGTGCTGTCTACCTAAGTTCTCCTTATTGTATCAGTTGGAGAATAAGTGCATCTCCCAGCGCACTCTGAGACTAGGGCCTGTGAAGAAGCAGGAGCTTCTTCAGAAAGACTGGGACTGCCCATATGCCTTCCTCATGCTGTGCTGGACTGCGTCAGGAGGGCTCCTAAAGAGTCCACGGAGAGGGACGGTGCTGTGTGTCCTGGGCCTCTTCCATGGCACACACATGGCCTCTCAGAAATAGACAGTGGAGTTGTCCGGAAGCTACTTATGCCTGACATCACAGCTGACTGAATGTAGAAGCAGATAGAAGATCCAGCTGACTTGTATTAACTCTGACATTAAAGAAACGTGTCAACATGTAAAATAATGCTATTCCTTCAGTATTTTATTTTTGTTTTGGAAAATAATTATTTTTCATAAAAATGTTAATGCATGACAAACATTATTTTATTTTTTAATTTTTTTGAGACAGACTCTTGCTCTGTTGTGCAATGGCTTGATCTCTGCTCACCGCAACTTCCACTTCCCAGGTTCGAGTGATTTTCTTGCCTCAGGCTCTCAAGTAGCTGGGGCTGCAAGTGTGCGCTATCAAACCTGGCTAATTTTCATATTTTGAGTAGGCTCGGGGTTTCACCATATTGGCCAGGCTGGTCTTGAACTCCTGACCTCAAGTGATCCACCCGCCTCAGCTTCCCAAAGTGCTGTGATTACTGGCGTGAGCCACCATGCCAGGCCTGTATTAAAAGGAATTAATACATAAATACTTAAATCCTTTTCTCAGTTTTATTTTAAAATATGGAAAATGTCTACAGTGTGACCTACATCACAGAAAAAGCTCTCTGTGATCTTAAGTAATTTCTAAGAGCATCAAGGCATTTTTAGACCAAAAGTTGGAGGACCACTGAATTAATGGATAAAGATGGTAGAGATGAATACTGCGGCACACCTTACAAGGCATGTGGCATAGCTCGAGCTTATTAGGTTGTCACTGCCATGAGAGAAGTGGCTGTGTAGCGAGTTGATACGGCTGCCTTTGAGGGAGAGGTAGGTCTACAGTCCCAAAGGAGCAGATGCCTCTGGGGTGTATGGTCTGGAAAGGCATTCGGGTTTTGCTTTGGTGCTATTACTTTGAAATATTTTCAATCCAGGGCACTTTCTGTTATACATCTCTGTAGCTCCAGAACCTGGGGCAGTCTGCCACACAGTCTATGTAGGAATGCTGGCCACGTGAATGAATGAACACAGAGGCTGGCCTGTTTCACATGTGCACTCAGCTCTGCAGGGAAACCTTGAGTGTGGTAAGAGTGTTCTGTGTGGCCTGCCTTGACATGGGGCCTGGGAAAGACCGTGGCAAGTTCCCATTTGCAAAAAACTAATGATCTTTAGGTTTGATCTTTGTTGTGGGAGAAAAATGGGCGTTTCTAAATAATCCACCTGTTGAAATCACTCTCAGCCACTGCAGTTTGAACTAATGATGGGCCGCTGACTTTACTCATGCTGCTAGCTTTTGGTTTTTGTTTTCTTAATGCCCAGCCGCCCTGGAAGGGTTGTGTTCAGCTTCTGTCATCTATCACTATCCTGGTGGAACTGGTGGTAAGAGTGGAGCTCGGAGGTTCCAGGGCAGCACACTTCCTGCAGAAGCAGCCAACAGACACCGGCCAGGTGAGCTCTGCCCTTTTCCCAGCTCTGTTCATTTGCAGTTTTTAAAGAAAGCAGACTCATTTATTACTTTTTTCTTTGAGTTAGGACTAACGTTTAAATAAACTGTAAAATCTGTTGAGTCAGAAATCTTGCATGAGACATTTTGTTCTGATTTTACTGAGTAGTTATTGATCTTATTGAATGCCACTAATGGGTTAGAATGATTGGTTGATTTCTGAAATACTTGTGTAAAATTTCCTGGTAGAATGGACTTGAGGTTCTGTGTCTAGGTCTTTTTTATAATTTTATGTATTAGGAGAAGCTAGTCCCAGCAGTCAATTTTAACAGCTGATTCAGGGCCTGGGAGCGGTTTCTTATTTTACTGGCTGATGAAGTTCTCTCAATGAGTTGTTTGATTTGCTTATGCTTGGTAGCATAAGAAAATGAAGACTGAAAAAACTTCCTGGGCAGAGCAGATGCACGAATGCTGAATGAACAGGAACGTTTTGGTCTTTGAAGAATGAACCTGCCTTTAATGGCTCAGGATTTAGTCATCACATTGCAGAGCTCACAAAGATTGTATCAAATAATGCAGAGCTCCAGGCCATACACAAAACTGCTAGGAATTTTTATTTTATTTTTATTTTTTTGGTCCATGAGATTTTTGGATATTTTTCCCTTCAAAGACAAAAAACGTTAGTTAATGTGTATTGGATGGGGAAATGTGTCACATTTTTTTTTTCCATGAATTGTATCATCCCCTGCCATCAGCAGAGAAGGCAGAGACTGCCTTCATGGGCTAGTGACTGTAGCCACACTGTCTGAAGCCACATGCCCTCTGTGTAGATTTGCTTAGATGAACTGTAATGATTCTTGAAGATAATTTTATTGTTCTTTAGTGGGACGTTCCTCTTGTGACATCTCAGTTATTGAAGAGGAAAGTGAGGCAGGCTGAGGGTGCTGTCCAAAGTCTGAAGTTTAAACAAGCGGGTCCCTGTTGCTTGCTTCCTGTGCTGTGACCTGACTCAGATGCACCCCATTTGTGTTCACCAACTGTATTTACTCCTCGTGATTATAATTGCTGTCTCTGGCATGAGATGGCAGTGGTTGAAGTTTCACTGTTTTCTCTAGTCAGCAGCCAAGTGCTAACGTCTCCGACACACCCAGAAAAGTGAAAGCAGGTTTAATTTTCTCTTTAAAAGAAAGTTTTCTGGGGTGGGCGCGGTGGCTCATGTCTGTAATCCCAGCACTTTGGGAGGCTGAGGCAGGCGGATTGAGGTCAGGACTTTGAGATCAGCCTGGCCAACATGGTGAAACCCTGTGTCTACTAAAAATATAAAAATTAGCTAGGCGTGGTGGAGCATGCCTGTAATCCCAGCTACCCAGGAGGCTGAGGCAGGAAAATTGCATGAAACCAGGAGGCAGTGAGCTGAGATCGCACGACTGCACTCCAGTCTGGTGACAGAGTGGGACTTTGTCTAAAAAAAAAAAAAAGTCTTCTGCTTCTAGGAGTGCCTGCCTGCCTTCCTTTCTCTCTCTCTCCCTCTCTCTCTCCTTCCTTCCCTCATTCCTTTTTTCTCTCTCTCTCTCTTCCTTTCCTTCCCTTTCCCTTTCCCTCCCTCCCCTCTCTCTTTCTCTCTCTCTCTTCCTTCCCTTTCCCTCCCTCCCCTCTCTGTTTCTTTCTCTCTTCCTTTCCTTCCCTTTCCCTCCCTCCCTTCCTTTTCGTTTTTCCTTCCTTCCTTCTCTCTCTTCCTTTCCTTCCCTTTCCTTTTCCCTCCCTCCCACCCTCCCTCCCTCTCTCTCTCTCTTTCTCTCCCTCCCTCTCTCTCCCTCTCTCCCCCCTCCCTCACTCCCTCACTGCCTCTCTCCCTCTCTCTGTCTCTCCCTCTATCTCTGAGATGGACTTTTGCTCTGTTGCCCATGCTGCAGTGCAATGGCACAATCTCAGCTCACTGCAACCTCTGCCTCTCGGATTCAAGCAATTCTCTTGCCTTAGCCTCCATAGTAGCTGGGATTATAGGCGCCTGCTACCACACCCAGCTAATTCTTGTATTTTTTGTAGAGACAGGGTCTCACCATGTTGGCCACACTGGTCTCAAACTCTCGACCTCAGGTGATCCACCTGCCTCAGCCTCCCAAAGTGCTGGGAGTACAGGTGTGATCCATTGCACCAGGCCTAAGAGTGCCTTTCATTGGAGGTGTTTAGGTGTTTGTTTTTTTTCTATATTTTATTTTTTTAAATTGTGGTTTGAAGAGCTGTAAATGTGTTGAAACTGTTTCACTGATGTGATGAGTAAGACTAGAAACTTTTTAGGGTCACATTTCATTTCTTCCTTTTCCTAATTATAGGAAAATAAAATTTAAAGACATTGAAACACTGCTGTGTCTGCAGTAGAGAAATGTCTTTATTTAGATTTGCATAGAGTAAAAAACTTGGGAACTTTTTTCTGTTGAAGACAGTCTGTGGGGAAGAATATCCGGTGACAGTGACACTTAGATGACAGGAGAAAGGGCGATGAACTGTCTGTCATTTAGAAACTTGGTAGGTTGGGCATGGTGGCTCACGCCTGTAATCCCAACACTTGGGAGGCCAACGTGGGAGGATCACTTGAGGTCAGGAGTTTGAGACCAGCCCGGCCAACATGGTGAAACCCCGTCTCTACTGAAAATATAAACATTAGCCAGGCGTGATGGTCCATGCCACTAATCCCAGCACTTTGGGAGGCTGAGGCGGGCGGATCACAAGGTCAGGAGATCGAGACCATCCTGGCCAACATGGTGAATGAACTCCGTCTCTACTAAAAATACAAAAATTAGCTGGGTGTGGTAGTGTGCGCCTGTCGTCCCAGCTACTCAGGAGGCTGAGGCAGGAGGATCACTTGAATCTGGGAGGTGGAGACTGCTGTGAGCTGAGATTGCATCACTGCACTCTAACCTGGGGTAACAGAGTGAGACTCCGTCTCAAAAAAAAAAAAAAAAAAGTAAAAAAATTATCTGGGCATGGTGGTGCACCTGTAGTCCCAGCTACTCAGGAGGCTGAGGTGGGAGGATTGCTTGAGCCTAGGAGGTTGAAGTAGTGAGCTGTGATTGTGCCATTGCACTCCAGCCTCGGTGACAAAGCAAGACCCTGTCTCAAAAAAAAAAAAAAAAAAAAATTTAAGAAGTTTGGCAATAAGTTGACTACCTTCAAAGCAATATAGTATCCAGATCTGTTAATGGGCATGATCTCAGGAACAGATATGCCGTCTCATCTTGGATATTAATTTTGAGATTAATATCCAGGTTTGTAGTGGCAGCCTCATCTCATGTCAGGAATCAGTGGCATCTGTTTGAGATGAAGACCAACTCGATGATTTAACATCCTCCCTTGTTTCAGTAGCAAAACAGCAAAAATGCTGACGTCAGTCAGTATCACTGTAACCTGAAGCAAGTTGTTTAGTGTCTTTTTGCCTCAGTTTTCTTTCTTTCTTTCTTTCTTTTTTTTTTGAGACCAGGTTTTGCTCTTATTGCCTCAGGCTGGAGTGCTGTGGGGCAATCTTAGCTCACTATAACCTCAGCCTCTCGGTTCAAGCGATTCTTTTGCCTCAGCCTCCCCAGTAGCTGGGATTACAGGTGCTCACCACCGTGCCCAGATACTTTTTTGTATTTTTAGTAGAGATGGGAATACATCATGTTGGCCAGGCTGGTCTTGAACTCCTGTCCTCAGGTGATCCGCCTGCCTCAGCCTCCCAAGGGGCTGGGATTACAGGCTTGAGCCCCCTCGCCTAGCTATCTTAGTTTAAAATACAATTCTATAGTTCCTGCCTCTTTTTGCTTTAATTCTCCTTTTAATTTTTTTTTAAACATTACTTTCACAGTATTTCAAAGGTTGGGACCACTAAATCTTAATCTGGAGACTTATATATTAATCTGTAAGCCTATAATTAATGGACAAAACTTATTTTAAAAATTAATAGGGGCTGGGCGCGGTGGCTCATGCCTGTCATCCCAGCACTTTGGGAGGCCGAGGCAGGTGGATCACGAGGTCAAGTCATCGAGACCATCCTGGCCAACATGGTGAAACCCCATCTCTACTAAAAATACAGACATTAGCCAGGCGTTTGGCGTGTGCCTGTAGTCCCAGCTACTTGGGAGGCTAAGGCGGAAGACTTGCTTGAACCCGGGAGGCGGAGGTTGCGGTGAGCCGAGACTGTGCCACTGTGCTCCAGCCTGGCAACAGAGCAAGACTCTGTCTCAAAAAAAAAAAAAAAAAAAAATTAAGAGGACATTTTGTAATTAATCCAAAAGAAAGTACTTATCACGGACTGGTAAATATTTCTTTCCAGTCATGTCTGCCTTTTGGACTGTCATTATCAAAATAGCCGTACATTATTCGGCGCCTATTATAGGCCCGTGGATGTGCTAAACATTTACCTAAGTTTTACCTCACCGCAGGCATTGGAAGGTAGGGACTGGTGCCTCCATTTTGCAGGTGAGGGGACTGAGGCTGGGTAACTTGCTCCACATCCCTCAGGGGTGAGTGGCAGAGTTGGAATTTGAACCTAGGTTGATGTGATTACAGAGTTTGCATTCTTAATGGCTCCTCAAATCAGCCTCCCCTTGACTGGCTGCCTGAAACTCTGTGAGTTCATAAATGTTGGATTTTAGTGGTTCTAAGCCTGACTAGGCCTTAAAAGAAGAAATATTGTAAGAATATGAGAGTGGTGTAGATTAAAATTGTGCCTTGTCACAAATGTTTTATTCTCTGCTAACAACCTAAAAAGGTAATATTTTATTTTCTTAACTTTGTAAGCATGAGAAACAACACATTAAAAATAATTACATGTCAGGTGTGTTAAATGAGGGAAAAAGAAAAAAGAAAACAAAATTAAAGGGAAAAAATGATGACAGTGCAAAATAGAAGTTGTTTTAAAAATACAACCATTGCTAATGACCTACTGCTTGTTTTTCTCTAGTGATGCTGGCTAAGGGAAAAAGTTATATCGAATTGGTGTTAGGCAATCTTTTTTTTTTTTTTGAGACACATGTCTATGGTATGTTGTTTAGGCTGGACTTGAACTCCTGGACTCAAGCAGTCCCCTTGCCGCAGCCTCTCCAGTAGTGGGACCACAGGTATGCACCACTGTGCCTGGCTTCAATGTACTCTTTAGAATGGAAGAGAAGATTAAGTTAGTGAATTTTGACAGAAAGTAGAAATATGTACTCTTTTTTTTGTTGATGATATGTAAGTTTTGTGGGACTTTGGACTTGTCAGCCTTGTTTTTTATGGTCTATTTCCCCATGTGTGAAATTAGTATAATGCTATATACTTTGTATGGTTGTAAGAGTTAGATACCATGAGTACAAAGCACCTAAAAGGGGCTCCATGAAAATTAGCCGGTAGATCAAAGCCAGGCTCAGTGGCTTGCGCCACTAGCCATTGGGGAGGCTGAGACCGGAAGATGCTTGGGCCCAGGGTGCAAGGCCAGCCTGGGCAACATAGTGAGACCCTGTCTTTATAAAAAAGAAGGTCAGAGGCTAAGGTGAAGTTACAAAGTTATGGCTCTATGCAAATGAAAACTAGACAAAGTTATATTTCTATGCAAACAAAGACTTGGGCCCACCAGTTTCCCATCTGCCGTGCAAAAAAGATCAAAGGGAACAGCCTGTAGTCTCTTTGTCGCTTAGTTGTGGAAAGTTAGGGTTTTTCTTTCAACTTAGCTGTAGGAAGTCGGCATGAAACAGCCTTAGGTTCCTTACCTCTAGACCCTATTCTCCTGTCTCCAGCTTATCTTTTTTGTGATTTTTTTGATTTTTTTCTGTATCTTTAATAGATGAAAAAAAAAATGTTGATTTGACATCAGTCACTTTCCTTTATAGAGTGAATACAAGGGGACATTGTTGAATAGATGTTTTTTTTTTTTTTTTTTTTTTGAGACAGGGTGTTGCTCTGTTGCCTAGGCTGGAGTGCAGCGGCATAATCTTGGCTCACTGTTACCTCCCTCTGCTTCCCGGGCTCGAGTGATTCCTGTGCCTCAGCCTCCTGAGTAACAGGAATACAAGTGCGTGCCACCATGCCCAGCTAATTTTTGTAGAGATGAGGTTTCACCATGTTGGCCAGGCTGGTCTTGAGCTCTTGAGCTCCACTCTCCTCGGCCTCCCAAAGTGCTGAGATTACAGGTGTGAGCCACTGCGCTTGGCTTATGCTGTTGTAATATGTAAATAAATGTGTTTGTGTTTCAGCAAAATTGTATGATTAATAGTTGCCAGTCCTTTGGGAAGTATTTTTTTGTAAGACACTTAGGTTATTTACTGATTGAAATATACAGACGTGACTTTTATGATTATAGGGTTGGTATAGATGAAGGTGGCTTTTGGTATAGTGCAAAATACAAGGACTAGGAGGAAGCTTTGCTACTGATTGCTAGAAGAACAAAGTCTCTGGGTATCACCATCACTACCTTTAAAATGAAGAGAGTGGCCCAGATGCCTGAGTTTTCTTCCTATTCTAAGATTAGTTTTTGTGAGCCTTTGTTGTCTGTTTATATTTAGGGGTGTTAAAAGTTTTCAGATTAAATACTGAATACTGTTCCCTTCCTCGAAGCAGATTTCAGTATGTGCTAGCTAAGCTTTTAGTTATGGTCTCTGAACATCGTATTTTAAAAAGCCCTGTCGATCATTTCTTATGACAACAATCACATTTGTGCCTTTTTTTTTTTTCAGCAACCTGGAAAGACCTTTCTGGCCATAGGTGGCGCTGTTGTACATAGATATATTTTTTTCATGTCCTAATTTTCCTGTTTGTAAAAGAAGGCTTAAACAAGGCTTCCTTCATTTGAATTTTGTTGTTGTTGTTTAATGCTTCCGAATAGCACTATGCCCATTATATTTGGATACCTGGAAAAGTATTCTAGTTATCTTATTTTTATTATGTTATTTCAGTGAAAATTTCAGACATACAGTGTGGACAGTGGTGAAATTGGACTTTTCTTCCAGTGTTAGAAACCAGTCAGCCATGATTTATAAAAGCAATAGAAACCATCTAGAGCACCTTGAAGCTGAAAAGAGTCTTGAACTCCCTGAGTATTGGAGCCATTTTTGCATGTTTGCTAGTGGTGGGTATTGCGGTGTCATGGAAAGGCTTAGTTCAGCTGGCTTGTGTTTGAACACAGGTGCCACAGTTCTTTCTCAGGTGCCCCCTTCACCCTGCATCTATGAGTAGGGGCTGCTAATTTCTGCTTTGTAGAATTGTGAGAATTAGAGAGAATGTGTGCAGAATATTTAGCATGGTGGTCATCTCATAAAACATCTTATGACTATTAGCTATTACTTTATATGAAGTCATTTTATAGCATTTGGAAATTACTAAGGCATTGGAATAAGAAAAATGTTTTCGTGAAGAAAGCCTCCTTAGGAAATGAAGGAAATATTTGAGGAGTTAGTAGTTCTTATACCTATAATTTAGCTGCAGGATTAGAGACATGGCTGTTAAACAGACATCTTGACCCTACCCAAGCCACAGAATTATTGTGGAATAATATATGTTGGGGCTTAAAGGGGCCCAATAATAACACTTCTGTTTTCTTTTTTTTTTTGAGACTGAGTCTTGCTCTGTTACCCAGGCTGGAGTGCAGTGGTGTGATCTCGGCTCACTGCAATCTCTACCTCCTGGGTTCAAGCAATTCTCCTGCCTCAGCCTCCCGAGTACCTGGGATTACAGGTGTCTACCACCAAACCCAGCAAATTTTTGTATTTTTAGTAGAGATAGGGTTTCACCATGTTGGCCAGGCTGGTCTTGAACTCCTGACCTTGTGATCCACCCTCCTCAGCCTCCCAAAGTGTTGGTATTACAGGTATGAGCCACCACGCCCAGCCCAACACTCCTGTTTTCTTCAACAACCAATTAAGAGACAAGACAAGAGTAAGCAGGTTGAGAATCAAAATGTCATCCTTATTAGTGATGAAACCACATTCTCTGCTGGGTGAGGTGGGTCACACCTGTAATCCTAGCACTTTGGGAGGCCACAGTTGGTGGATCGCTTGAGCCCAGGTGTTTGAGACTAGCCTGGGCAACATGGCGAAATCCTGTCTCTACAAAAAGTACAAAAAATTAGCCAGATATGGTGGCGCATGCCTATAGTCCCAGCTACTCAAGAGGCTGAGGTGGGAGGATCGCTTGAGCCCAGGAGGCATTTGTTGCAGTGAGCTGAGATCGTGCCTGCACTCCAGCCTGGGTGACAGAGTAAGACCTTGTCTCAAAAAACAAAAAACAACCCCCAGATTTTCCATGAACTTGAAGGATGTATAAAAATGGGCATCCTACTACTGTATCCAAGATCTGGTGGCTGCGGGCCACAGTGGGCCTTCCTATGAGGGGCCCCCTCCCTGTCAGACATAGGCATGGCAGAGCACAGTGTCCTGTACACTTCTTGAGGGTAGCACCCAAGAGTGAAAGAGGGGTTCACATGCCTAGCTTTTGTCCCAAACTCACTCATCTCACAACTCACTTCACTTGGGTAGGGGAGGAATGGGGTAGGCAAGAGGTGTGCGTTGCTTAGGACAAAACCTTTCTTATGCAAACCAGAGGAGTGGGGAGCAAGTGCTCTCTTTCCCCTCAGTTTAAACAGGTCATGGGTAACAGTTTCTGTCTTGTAAACAGAGAAATAAGGATAACCTTTGCGATTTAGACTAGCAAGGAAGTACAAAGGATGGTCAGAAGGGAGACTTGTAAAATCACTGTCATAGATAACATTTTCATTTTTTTGGACGGGAGGACAAAGTCTCACTCTGTCCCCCAGGCTGGAGTGTCGTGGCGTGATCTCGGCTCACTGCAACCTCCGCCTCCCAGGTTCAAAGTGATTCTCCCGCTTCAGCCTCCCGAGGAGCTGGGATTGCAGGAGCCTGCCACCACACCCTGCTAATTTTTTTGAATTTTTAGTAGAGACAGGGTTTCACCATGTTGCCCAGGCTGTTCTCAGGTGTTTAAGATCATCCTGACCTCAAATGATCTGCCCACCTTGGCCTCCCAAAGAGCTGGAATTACAGGCATGACCCACCACACCAGGCTGGTAACATTTGTTGAATACTTAAAATGTGCTACACACATTTTATTTATTTTTATTTTTATTATTTATTTATGCATTTATTTTTGAGACAGACTCTCACTCTGTTGCCAGGCTGAAGTGCAGTGGCGCGATCTCTGCTCACTGCGACCTTTGCCTCCTGGTTCAAGTGATTCCCGTGCCTCAGCCTCCTGAGTAGCTGGGACTACAGGCGCGTGCCACCATGCCCGGCTAATTTTTTTGTTTTTCTGTATTTTTAGTAGAGATGTGATTTCACCATGTTGGCCAGGATGGTCTCAATCTCCTGACCTCATGATCCACCGGCCTCAGCCTCCCAAAGTGCTGGGATTACGGTCATGAGCCACTGTGCTTGGCCCTTATTTTAATTTTTTGGAGATGGAGGCACTCTGTCACCCAGGCTGGAGTGCAGTGGTGAGATCTCGGCTCACTGCAACATCTGCCTCCTGGGTTCAAGTGATTCTCATGCCTCAGCCTCCTGAGTAGCTGGGATTACAGGTGTGTACCACCATGCCCAGCTAATTTTTGTATTTTTAGTAGAGATGAGGTTTAACCGTGTTGGCCAGGCAGGTCTCAAACTCTTGACCTCAAGTGATCCAACTGCCTCTGCCTCTACACACATTTTACATAAACCAATTTAACCCTTTAATTTTCACAACAACCAGATAAGGTAGGTTACAGATGTGGAAACTGAGGCATTGAGAGGTTAAAGAACTTGACCAAGGTTATGGAGCTAGTAGGCCAGGTGTGGTGGTTTGTGCCTGTAATCCCAGCACTTTGGGAGGCCAAGGTGGGCGGATCATGAGGTCAGGACTTCCAGACCAGCCTGGCTAATATGGTGAAACCCTATCTCTGCTAAAAATATATATATAAAAAAAATTAGCTGGGCATGGTAGTGGGCACTTGTAGTCCCAGCTACTCGGGAGGCTGAGGCAGAAGAATTGCTTGAACCCGGGAGGCAGAGGTTGCAGTGAGCTGAGATGGCACCACTGCACTTCAGCCTGGGCAACAGAGCAAGACTCCATCTCAAACAAAACAAAAGAAAACAAGACACCCTGGCAGTCTGGCTGAGCCCTGGTAGATTGGCTTCAGGTGTTTAGAGGTGTCAGTGTATCTGTAGTTCCATGTGTACATCTATACATCAGTCAGGGTTTGGCCAGCATGGAAAGGGTGGGACAGAGAGTGTGATGCAGCAGTGGCAGTTGTGTCCTGGCCACTGGCCACAAAGTGTGCACTGCAGTTTGCATTTATCATTTGTGTAGGCAGCAGGTCTCTCCTTGTAACAGAACTTTAGTGCATCAGATTCATCTAGAAAACTCCTGCTCAGAGAAAGTGCTGTTTTCTAGATGAACTTGATTTGTATTTCAACAAAATAAAACTACTGAATTCTGCTTCAGGGAAGGGAGTGGCATTCAGTACCCAATCTGAACACTTTAATGCCCCTAAATACAAAGAAAAGACAGAGGCTCACAGAAACTAATCTTAGAACAGGAACAAAGTGAAGCACTGGCCCCCTCTCTTCATTTTACAGGCAGGGGCAATTGTGTGGGGCTTTGTTATTCAGATGTTAGGATCCTGCTGTAGAGGTGAGAACCACTAGGAAAGGGTCTGGAAACCAGCATTTGGTGTGTGAGGGCATCCTCTGTAACGGTCCCAAATGAGATGTATGGAGTTGCCTTCTGCTTACCTCCTGGCTGTGATTTGGCCTTGAAGAGGAAATGTGCTGATTGTTGAATCCTGCCTGTTATTTTGGTCTGATTGATAATTTTGTGTCTCCTATTACATTCGTAGTTAAACCTCTAGCTTTCCTACGTCAGTCTCTTATGAGTTTGGTTAATGTGAAATCAGTCCACTAGAGGCTGATGATACTAATAATCAAGTGATTGATGATTGTGACAATGACTCTGAGGCATTAGAAGTTTCATTCATATCCCCTATTTAAAGGACATGGCGGAGTATAATATATTTGACCAGGTTCTTCACAGAACAAAATGTTCGTAGGATCATCTGGAAATCCAGATTTCCTCAGGGTTCCATGCGGCTTTGTGTCTGCTCAGTGCAGACCTGGGACCTGGTGTCGTGGCATGTGTGATGGCGGGCTTCCCTTGTCTCCTCTGGGTTTCAGTCTCGCCATATGCAGTGAAGGTTAATATCTGTTTATTTTGTAGGGTTGCTCTGAAGGTCATACATGATATTTGTCAAGCATCGTGCTTGGCATAAAGGTGTTACTCAATGGAAAACACCTGTTTTTTATTTTAATGGTGGCTTCAAGATTGCAGTGACTTTTAGTCTGCATTTACAAACAGAGATGAGTATATACAAAATAGCTCTTAAATAGCACCATAATCATGGGGCCTCCTCTCGGTGTAGGCAATTGAATAAATGTGCTATTTCCATAAGAATATATTATTGAGACACACCTTTTTGAATCTTCTTATCATGTTTAGAAATGAAAATAGTTAATGATAAACATGACTCTTGGAACCAGTACCTCTTGGAGTGTGTTTTGCCATAATGGGAAATTACATTCTATAGAGAAGTTTAATTAGATCAGGCAGATATTTGCATAGTTTAGCAGAGACCAAGGCCTTTAAATTTCCTTTGTAATAATGAAAATGGTATTGTGTTTTAAACTAACTACAAAGCTACCTTCTAAAAGTTGGAAATCTTTAACTTGAAGTGTCCAGTATTTGTGTGTGTGTGTGTGTGTGTGTGTGTGTGTGTGTGTGTGTGTGTGTGTGTGTGAGAGAGAGAGAGAGAGAGAGAGAGAGAGAGAGAGACAGAGAGAAAGAGGAGAGAGAGGTATTAATATTTTAGGGGGGTTGTGAAAAATTCCATAGAGCTTTTGGCACCTTTTCTCCCCCATTCTAGGTTGCTGCCATACATTTGCACAAATAATCCTTTGTCACTTGGCTTATTTGTGGAAATAAGGAATTCTCCTACTTGTTTAAGAAGAGCTGGGAGGCTGAGTATGGTGGCTCACACCTGTAATCCCAGCACTTTGGGAGGCGGAGGTGGGCGGATTGTCTGAGGTCAGGAGTTTGAGAACAGCCTGGCCAACATGGTGAAACCTCGTCTCTACTAAAAATACAAAAAAAAAAAAAAAAATTAGCTGGGCATGGTGGCACATGCCTGTAATCCCAGCTACTCAGGAGGCTGAGGCAGGAGAATCACTGCAACCTGGAGGCAGAGGATGCATCGAGCCAATTGCACCACTGCACTCCAGGCTGGGCAACAGAGCAAGACTCCTCTCAAAAAAAAAAAAAAAAGAGGTGGGAGCATGAACATAGAAAGTGGAAAGGGAGAGAGGTGAGGAGGCACTTAACAGTTTGTTCAGGGTATGAGTAATAGTAGCTTTTCTTTTCTCTTTTGCTGTCTGAAGCAAAAAGGCACTAAACTTGTAACATACTGTTTCTTGGAATTGCTTTTCTGATCAGTTATGAGTTTCTCAAATTGTTGTGAAGGCTATTTGAATGATGAAATGTGTTTTAGTAGTAATTTTTTGAAAGCAGTTTTGTTTTCCAAATAAAATACCATCATCTGTTCTTTCTTCCAGGGGCACAGGAAGTTCTCATTGATCCAGGTACATCATCTATGTGTTTAGTTTCTTTTGGTTATTTTTTTAAGTGCTTGTTTCATGGTGATGTGAATGAATGGTTAAAATTTCTGGATGATGATCCTTGGAACATTCTGATTTAAGTCACTTTAAATCAGAACTGTTAAAAGCCTTACGATTGTTTGATCTTTGCTTGATGGGCACCCCGTTGCTTTATGTTGTCTGTTGGAGAGGAGGCTTCTTCCTCTAGCATGGCTAAGAGAATGATTTGAGAATTGTGCCTTTAATTCTCTGAATGCATTGAGCATGTTTGTCCTGTTAATTTTGAGTTCATTTATAATCATGACTTTGCAGTGATTTGTGGCTTGTGCTCCTCCCTTCCACGTGAGTTTGAATTCTCTACTGCATTTCGTCTGTGTGTTCTTAGCAGGGAAGGAAATCTTGTATTTTCTACAGAGGCAAGTTTTTCTTTCCCCTCGTAGTATCTCCTGTAATTAATATGGCAAAAATCTCTTTTATTACAGGGCTTAATTGTTTCATGATGAGGTCTATTATTTTCTGACTTAGTGAGAAACAATGACAGGGTAAATAATACAAAATGAAATCAGCCTAGAATGGAGCTCAGACGGCTGCGCTCACACAGGCTCTGTGATAACAGGTTCGCGGTCATCTCCTTGCGCATCTTGGCTCTGAAACGAAGCAGCCTCAGGTTTGCTGACGTTGGTTTTAACGTTTGCATCCACTCCTTTCTTTAGGCCAGTGGCTGTGCCCTGATGGGCTTTGTTGAATGTGTAGAGAAAGGATAACAGATGCTTGGTTTTGTTTTCAGGAGACCCAAGTTGCTGATGAGAAGACATTTGGGGGCAATGCTTTATGCCACCAAGGAGCTGAAAGCCCTGCCAACACTGATGACAAATTAAATAGTTGTTGAATATACTGGTGTTTGATTGATACGAGTTGCTGAGCCCCAGCCTGGCTGGTGATACCTGCTATAAAATACTGAATTCCAAGTCAGGCATGGTGGCTCACACTTTGTAATCCTGGCACTTTGAGAGGCCAAGGTGGATCACAAGGTCAGGAGTTCAAGACCAGCCTGACCAACATGGTGAAACCCCATCTCTACTAAAAAAATACAAAAATTAGCCAGGTGTGGTGGCAGGCGCCTGTAATCCCAGCTACTTGGGAGGCTCAAGCAGGAGAATCACTTGAACCCGGGAGATGGAGGTTGCAGTGAGCCTAGATTGCACCATTGCACTGTAGCCTGGGTGACAAGAGCAAGACTTCGTCTCAAAACAGAACAAAAACTGAATTCCAGTGTGTCAATCACATTAGTTGTAGGAGAATTAAATCTATACATTTTGTAGAAGTAGCTTAGAGCTATAAGAAAAATCAGTTTTTTATCGAGATAAGGCATTTTTAAAAGATTTCTGAAGCTTTCAAGGTAAGGTTGTGTAGGGTTGAAATTGAGTGTAGAGTGCTGGGAGGAAAGTGAGGAGATTCTGTGGGGCTTTGTTATTCGAGGGTACATCCAGATCCTGCTGTAGAGGTGAGAACCGCCAAGAAGGACCCAGAAACCAGTGTTTGGTGTGTGAGCACATCCTCTGTAATGGTTCCAAATGAGAGACGTGTGGACCTGACTTCTCTTTACCCGTGGGTGAGGGAGAGATGAGAATGAGATGCGTACAGCCCCACATTCTGGTTCCTGCCTTCAGGCCACCCCAGTTCCTGCTAATGCCTTCTGGCCTCTGCTAGTGGGGACTTTTGCATCAGGACTGACTCGCCTACTGAAATCATGTCTGTCTTTCAACCATTGGTCCTTTCTCAACCCTTGCCAATGTGTTAGCTGTGACTGTGCTGGTAGGGAATCTTCCCAACTCCTAGGAGCAGTGCAATTTGATTCTCCACAGCCTCTCCGTCCTGATAGCTAACACTCTCTCAGGGGTTATAAAATTGTGCAGCTCCTGGAAAACCCATTCACATGAAGCTATCACAAAATTGCATCACTTTCACTATATTTTTGAGTTTTAAATGGACATAATGTTTGAAGCAAGCTGTTTGAGAATTATTTTCCTACCTGCTTTCCCCACCACTCTTTCCAAAACCAGAAGAAGAGTTTCACGGTCTTTGGGGCTCCTCCATCTCTTATCCCAAGAACTAATCCTTTCCCTCCCCGCATTTCTAGCAGTTCGGCCTTTGTGTTCTTTATCTGCAGTTTTACAATGGAATGCTTCTTAAAACTCTTTTTTTCTTGTTATTTCTTTCCTTTCTTTTCTCTCTTTCTTTTTTTTTTTTTAAGCCAGGGTCTCACTTTGCCACGGAGGCTAGAGTGCAGTGGTTATTCACAGTCATGATCTTAGCTCACTGCACCCTTCAACTCCTGGACTCAAGCAATCCTCACACCTCAGCCTCTGAGTAGCTGGGACTACAGGTGTGTGCCACCATGCCCAGCTAATTTTTAAATTAGTATTATTTTCTTTTTGAGACAGAGTCTTGCTCTGTCACCAGGCTGGAGTACAGTGGCACGATCTCGGCTCACTGCAACCTCCACCTCCTGGTTCAAGTGATTCTCCTACCTCAGCCTCCCGAGTAGCTGGTATTACAGGCACACACCACCATAACCAGCTAATTTTTGTATTTTTAGTAGAGATGAAGGTTTCACCATGTTGGCCAGGATGGTCTCGATCTCTTGACCTTGTGATCCACCCACCTCAGGCTCCTGAAGTGCTAAGATTACAAGTGTGAGCCACCACACCTGGCCTAATTTTTTAATTTTTAAATAGAGATGAGGTCTCTCTTTGTTGACCAGGCTGGCCTTGGCCTCAAGCAGTCCTCCCACCTTTGCCTTCCAAAGTGATTACAAGCGTCAGCCACCGTTTCTGGTCTCTCTCTCTCTCTCTTTTTTTTTTTCCGATTTCTAAATGTTTCATGTACATTCAGCAACTACTTTATGTACAGTGATCTTTTGGATAATTTTAGTTGACATGTAGTTGCTTTCTCCATTTTCATGTTGAGGAGAGTTTCTTCTTCCTGTAATAAAAATGAACAATTTGCACTTATTATGTGAGAGACACTGTTGAAAGGTGCTTTTTTTTAAAAAACAAACAAACAGGGCCGGGCGCAGTGGCTCACGCCTGTAATCCTAGCACTTTGGGAGGCCGAGGCGGGTGGATCACCTGAGGTCAGGAGTTCGAGACCAGCCTGACCAATATGGTGAAACCCCGTCTCTTAAAAAAAAAACAAAAAACAAAAAAAAACCCAACCAATCAAATAAACAAGCAAACTAGTTTTAATACAATTTACCTATTTAAATGGTAAAATGCAGTCATTTTTAGTGTATTTACAGAGTCGAGCAACCCTCACCACAATCAGTCTTAGGACATTCTCATAACTCCGACAGGAAGCTGACACTCTCCATTACCTGCATCCTCCCCTTAGCTCCAAGCAGCTGCTAAGCTACTTTCTTCTCTATTATTTGCCTATTCTGGACATTTCATATACATGGCATCGTACATATAATGGTATGTCATCTTTTGTGACTGGCCTCTTTCACTAATTGTAATGTTTTGAGGTTCATCTGTACTGCATTGTTCCAGTATGCATTGCTTTTTCTTCTTGCAGAATAATATTCCATTGCATATATGGGCCACATGTTGTTTTTCCATTCCATCAGTTGATGGACATTTGTATCGTTTGTACCTTTTGGCTATTATGAATAATGATGTTATAAGCATTTGTGTAGACATATGTTTTATTTATTTATTTATTTGAAATGGAGTTTTGTTTTTGTTGCCCAGGCTGGAGTGCAATGGTGCGGTCTTGGCTCACTGCAATCTCTGCTTCCTTAGTTCAAGCGATTCTCCTGCCTCAACCTCCCAAGTAGCTCGGATTGCAGGTGCCTGCCACCATGCCTGGCCAGTTTTTTTGTATTTTCAGTAGAGATGGGGTTTCACCATGTTGGCCAGGCTGGTCTCGAACTCCTGACCTCAAGTAATCCGCCTACCTCGGCCTCCCCAGGTGCCAGGATTACAGGTATGAGCCACTGCACCATGCCAGTAACAGTTTTTTATTTATTCTCTATAAGGGTCTTTTATCTGATACATGATTACCAAAATTTGTCTTTCATTCTATGTGTTATCTTTTCATTTTCTCAATTATGGTGTCCTTTGAAGCATACCAGTTTTAAATGTAGATGAAATTCAGTTTATGTTTTCTTTGTTGCTGTGCTTTTAATGTCATACCTACGACTTAAGGTGCTCTATATAAACTTTCTACCTAAAGCAACTGAATCTGCACGATTCTAGGAGACAGGCACTGTTGCCATCCCTAGTCTATAGATGGGTAAACTGAGGTGCAGGAAGGTTCACTGACTCACTGAGGATCAAAACTAGTAAGCAGTGATGTGGGCATTCAGACTCTGAGTTTGGACCCAGGATTTATCGTCTTAACCGCCACACTCTATTACTTTCTATAGGGAATCATTTATTGAAAATTCTTTGCTCATTTGATTTCTTGCCCATTTTTTTTGATTATGAGGGATCTCATCTCTTCATTCACCTTGCAGAGTTCAGCGTAGGTTTATTTTTGGTCTGATGTAGGTAGAATTATTGCTATCAGTTAATTTCTGCATTACTTACTCTGCAGTGATGATCGTTGCTAGTTGACATAACAAAGTCGTTGAATCCCTTTCTGGACATCACACTAAATAAAAGTTGCCTCATAACTACAGAAAGTTCAGAGACTGTATTTGATTAATTCCATGTCGTTAACTAAAGGAGAAAATCTCGTGTTGACACAGATTGTAAGCCCTTCCAGAATAGGGTCGTTGTCTTCCCTTTTTCCCTGTTCTTTACTCACACAGTGTCTGGTATAGTGCCTCATTGTCCAGTGGATTAGCTAGAGCATAGCGCTCTTCAGTCACTGTGTACAATGACATAATTTTTACAACAGTATCTGTTGTTAGTTTCACAAGGGAAAAATCATAGAAATATTTCTCAGATATATTAAAAAAGCCTGGAATTTTGAAAAGACTTCCAGAAAACATACAAAGGCATTTAAACTACTTTTAGATTTATCATAGATATATTATGGTTACACAACAGATAAATTCATTAACTAGATTTGACAAGTTGTGTAATATTGTTACCTGTCATAGTTAAAATATTCTGCCTCTGTTAAAGTAATTAGTGTCCATGAGTAAACAAAAATAAGCTAGCATTTATATGCGGCTGGCGGTAGACTTTATATATATGTGTGTGCATGTGTGTATTTCTGTCTTTCAGAGCATTTGGCAGATTTTCAGCAATATTCTAACTTTAGAATTCAGTTCAAAAATCGTCCAGGTGGGGTGGCTCACGCATGTAATCCCAGCACTTTGGGAGGCTGAGGCGGGTGGATCATTTGAGGTCAGGAGTTCGAGACCAGCCTGGCCAACATGGTGAAACCCAGTCTCTACTAAAAATACAAAAATTAGCTGGGTGTGGTGGTGCGCGCTGAGGCAGGAGAATCACTGGAGTCTGGGAGGTGGAGGTTGCAGTGAGCCAAGATCGAGTTCCTGCACTCTAGTCTAGGTGACGGAGTGAGACCCCGTCTCCAAAAAAAAAAAAAAAAAAAAAAATCACTGTGGCTAGTACACTTTGGACTGAGTTTATCCTGTCTTATGCACGGAATTCTACTGTCTCCTAGGTAAAGGTTTTCTTTCATCATATTGAGTTAGTATCTGAATTACAGGTGCTGTGATTTCTTGAACTCTGGCCTTAAGTGAGCCTCTTGCCTCAACCTCCCACAGCACTAGGAATTTAGGCATGAGCCACTGTACCTGTCTGGAGCTATAATTTCTAGGCCTTTGCCTTTCCATGTGTTTAAAGTTGCCTATCAAATGATTTTCCCTTTGTTTGTTGGGTTTTCATTAGTCAATTAGAACTTTTGAAAATGAATTTGTTTTTATATGTTATATAAATTTCCCTAGGAACTTGATGTGTTTTTGCTTTTAAGTTTTCAATTTGTGAAAAATTTAAATACACTCTTATTTATAAGTTATTTTTCTCTAGATATTTGTTTACCTCTTTATAAATTCTTTTCAAGGAGTAGGTGTGCATGTTTAAAAAAATAACTCGTACATGTAACAAACCTGCACATGTACCCTTGAACATAAAATAAATGTTGGAAAGAAAGAAAAGAAAAAAATATAAAAACCCGTATTTTTCCATATTGTAAAAGTCATCATTATAGAGAATTTAGAAAATAAAGATCAAGAAAATAAATAAATTAAAAAATTATCCATACCTCCCCCACCCCAGGTAAGTTGTAGTAAATTTTGAAATTGGAAAGTGTAAGTCTTCTAAATTTGTTCTTTTCTTCTCAAGATAGTTTTGGTTATTCTGGAACCCTTGAATTTCCATATGAATTTTAGGATCAGATAGTCATTTTCTACAAAGAATTCAGATGGGATTTTGATAGAGATTATGTTGAATCAATCTGTTGATCAGTTTGGAGACTATTGCCATTTTAAGAAGATTATGTCTTCTAATTCATGGACATGGGATGTCTTTTCAACATTTACCTTCTTTAATTTTTTGTTGACAATGTTTTGAGTTTTCAGAATACCATTTTATAGTTTTTTTGGGTTAAATATGCTCCTAAGTATTTTATTTTTTTCATGCTGTTGTAAATGGAATTGTTTCCTTAATTTCATTTTCACGTGATTCATTGCAAGTATATGGAAACACAATTTTTTGTGTATTGGTTTTATATCCTTCAAATTTGCTGAACTCATTTCTTAGCTCTTATCGTTTTTTAGTGGATTTTTTAGGATTTTCTATAAGCAAGATCATGTCATCTGAAAAGAGAGAGAGTTTTTCTTCCTTTCTAATTTGGATGACTTGTCTTATCCTTGATTGTAGGAGGAGTCTTTTAATATAAAGCGTGATGGCAACTGTGGGTTTTTCACAGATGCCCTTTATCAGATTGACAACATTCCCTTCTATGTGTAGTTTCTTGAGTGTCATCACGAAAGGGTGTTGAATTTATCAGATGCTTTCCTTGTGTCTATTGAGATGATCACGTGGTTTTTGTCTTTTATTCTACTCATTTTCAGACATTAAACTAACCGCAGATTCCTGAGCTGAATCCCACTTGATCATGTTGTATAAGCCTTTTCATATCATGCTGAATTCAGTGTGCTAGTAATTTTATTGAGGATATTTGCATCTGTATATATATATATATATTTTTTGAGACGGCATCTCCCTCTATCGCCCAGGCTGGAGTGCAGTGGCATGATCTTGGCTCACTGCAACCTCCGCCTCCCAGGTTCAAGCGATTCTCCTGCGTCAGCCTCCTGAGTATCTGGGACTACAAGAATGTGCCACCATACCCAGCTAATGTTTCTTTTTTTAGTAGAGAGAAGGTTTCACCATGTTGGCCAGACTGGTCTTGAACTCCTGACCTCAGGTGATCCACCCACCTTGGTCTCCCAGAGTGCTGGGATTACAGGCCTGAGCCACTGCCCCTTACCTGGCATCTATATTCATAAGCACTATTGATCTGTAGTTTTCTTTTGATGTCTTTTTCTGGTTTTGGTGTTAGGGCAACATTAGCCTCATGTAATGAATCAGTTAGTGTTCCTTGCTTTTATGTTTTCTGGAAGAATTTATGAAGAATTGGTATTAATTTGTCTCTAAATGTTTGGTAGAATTCACCTCTGAAGCCAGTTGTGCCCAGCTTTTCTTTCTGGGAGATTTTTTGATTATTGATTTAATCACTTGTTATGGGTCTATTTAGGTTTTCTAGTTCTTCTTGAGTTGGATTTAGTAGTTTGTGTTTTTCTGGGAATTTGCCCATCTCATCTAGATATATCTATATCTGTATCTGCATATATATATATATATATATATATATATATAATTCATTGGTGTATAATTGTTCATAATATTTTCTTGCAATTTGTGTTATTTCTGTAAGATTGGTAGTAATGTCTATTCTTTCAGCTCTGATTTTAGTAATTTGATCCTTCTTCTTGGCTAGTGCATAATTCTGTGGTCATTTTAAGAAGAACTTTAGGTTTTGTTGACTTTATTGGTTTTCAATTCTCCATTTCATTTATTTCTGCTCTAACCTTTATTTTCTTCCTTCTGTTTGCTTCTGCCTCCCAAGTAGCTGAGACTATAGGCTCATGATACCATGCCCAGTTAATCGAAGTATTTTCTAATTTCTAGGCTGGGCGTGGTGGCTCACGCCTGTAATCCCAGCACTTTGGGAGGCCGAGGCGGGCAGATCATTTGAGGTCAGGAGTTTGAGACCAGCCTCTCCAACATGTAAACCCCCATCTCTACAAAAAATACAAAAATTCAAAATTAGCTGGGCGTGATGACGCATGTTTGTAATCCCAGCTACTCAGGAGACTGAGGCAGGAGAATTGCTTGAGCCTGGAAGGCAGAGATTGTAGTGAGCCAAGATCACACCACTGCACTCCAGCCTGGGGGACAGAGTGAGACCCTGTCTCAGATTAAAAAAAAGTACTTTCTAATTTCTCTTGTGATTTCTTCTTTGACCCATTGGTTATTTAGGTGTGTGCTGTTTAATTTCCAAGTATATGCGAATTTCCAAAATTTCCTTCTGTTGTTGATTTCTAAAATAATTCTGTTAAAAAAACCGTTTTGTTGTGACTGGAGAATGCATTTCTATGATTTCAGTTATTTATTTATTTATTTATTTATTTAGAGACACAGGGTCTGTCTGTCACCCAGGCTGGAGTGCAGTGGGATGATCATAGCTCACTGCAGTCTCAATCTCCCAGGCTCAAGCAATCATCCCACCTCAGCCTCTCAAGTAGCTGGAACTACAGGGCCATATCACAATGCCTGGTTAATTTTTAGATATTTTGTAGAGTCAGGATCTCACTATGTTGCCCTCACTGGTCTCGAACTCCTGGGCTCAAGTGATCTTCCTGCCTGAGCCTCCCAAAGTGCTGGCATTTTAGGGGTAAGGCACTGCTCCTGGCCTCCTCCGTCTTCTTCTATAGAATTTTTTTTTTTGGTTATGCTTCCTTTGTCTTCTTTTAGCTTGCTTAAAAACAACAACTTCTTCATATTTCTTCCTGGGTAAATTTCCCTTTAATTTGTTTGATGATGTATCTCCAGTCTTACTCCAGAATTTTTATATCCTTAGGGAAGAAAAAAAATCAGACCTTCCTGCAGAATTGGTTCCTCAGTAGGTATTTGGCAGCTGTCAGTAAAACCAAAGGCTGGCCTGACGCTAATGTTCCTTTAATCATAGCGTCCAGATGGTGACTTTTTATTTATTATTATTTTTTTGAGACAGTGTCTCGCTCATGTTGCCCAGGCTGGAGTGCAATGCGTGATTTCAGCTCATTGCAACCTCTGCCTCCCAGGTTCAAGCAATTCTCCTGCCTCAGCCTCCCCAGTAGCTGGGATTACTGGCATGTGCCACTATGCCTGGCAATTTTTGTATTTTTAGTAGAGATGGGTTTCACCATGGTGGTCAGGCTGGTCTCGAACTCCTGACCTCTGGTGATCTACCTGCCTTGGCCTCCCAAAGTGCTGGGGTTACAGGCATGAGCTACTGTGCACAACCTGGGTGGTGACTTTTTAATTACTGCACACACTGCTGTGGCAGTGTATTTCCTCAGTGACTGGCACAGAAGAGGCACCTAGTAGGTGTTATGAGTGTGTAAGTAAAAAAATGACTCATTCTGCTCATGCCTATGATATTTATTATTTATTTATTTCCCAGACACAAAAAACAGTGGATCACGGCCTATGATCTTCATTTGTAATTTATCTTCTCCATTTTCATTTCATTTATATTCACAATTGCATATGTTTTAGGGCTCTTGTCTTTACGAAATACATCCTGTTTTTAATATAATACACTTGTTTTGTAGCTTAATGAGCTTACCATAGTTCTACTTTTTTAAACTGTTGATTTGGAAATAATTAAAAACTTATAAATCTTATAAAAGAGTGGTAAAAAGGACTCTGATATACTCTTCATCCATATTTGCCAATTGTATCATTTACTTTATTATTTGATATCTGTGAGTATACAGATTTTTTTTGAGCAATTTGACAGTGAGTTGCAGACCTGATGCCCTGTCCTGAATACCTCAGTGTGCATTTCCTGAGGACAAGGTTGTTCACATAAATACTACAGTGATGAAAATCAGGGAATTTAGCAGTGATGCATTCAGTACCTTTATCTACTCTCCAGACCTTTTTGCATTCCACCAGCTGTTCCAGTACAGCAGTTATATTTCCTGATGCAGGAGCCTGTCCAGGATCATGTGCGGCATTGAGTGTCCATGGCACTTAGTATCATCTCAGCCTGTCTTCGTTTTTCATGATAATTGATGTTTCCGAAGAATACAGGGCCATTTATTTTGCAGAATGTTCTCACTTTGCATTTGCCCGAAGTTGCTTTATGATTATGATATTTTGCATTTTGGCAGGGTGGAGGGAGAGGTGAAATAAGTGATTCATTGTGCATTAAATCAGAGGCACATGGGTGTCATTTGTCCCATTACTGGTGAGGATAACTTTGATAATTGGTGAAAGTGGAGTCCGATCGAGTTTTCCACTGTGAAGTTACTGTTTTTCTCGATGTAAATAGTAAGTAATTTGTGGGAAATACTTTGAGACCATGTGTACCTCTTGTTTGTCATCACACTTTCACTTACTGGTTCTGGCACTCAGTGAAGAATCTCACCTGAGTCAGTTATTACTGTGACACTGCCAAATGGTGATTTTCTAGCTTCATCATTCCTTCTGTGTTTATTAGCATTTTACTATAAGGAGGAGCTTTTTTTTTTTTTCTCTCTCTCTTTTCTCCTTCTTTCCTTCCATCCATTCATCTATTATCATTATGGACTTATGGATCATTGTTTTTTCAGTGGGTTCTAATCCATTGCTATTACTCTTTATTTTGTCGCTCATTGGCTAGATTTGGCCAATGCATCTCTTTAGGCTGACTCTTGTAACCTTTTGATACGTTTCTCAATCAGTTGTTAAATACCTGTTTACTTTCAGGTTCAAGATATTTTAAGGACAGGCTGGGAGCGGTGGCTCACACCTGTAATCTTAGCATTTTGGGATTCTGAGGCAGGAAGATTACTTGAAGTTAAGAGTTCAAGACCAACCTGGACAACATGGTAAAACCTTGTTTTTACTAAACCTACAAAAATTAGCTGAGCGTGGTGGTAGGTGCTTGGAATTCCAGCACTTTGGGGTCTGAGGAAGGCAGATATCTGAGGTCAGGAGTACAAGACCAACCTGACCAACATGGCAAAACCTTGTCTTTACTAAAAATACAAAAATTAGCCGAGTGTGGGTGGTGGGTGTCTGTAATCCCAGCTACTTGGGAGGCTGAGGTAGGAGAATCACTTGAACCCGGGACACGGAGGTTGCAATGAGCCAAGATTGTGCCATTGCACTCCAGCCTGGGCGACAAGAGGGAGACGCCATCTCAGAAAAAAACAAAAAAAATTTTAGGTTTGTTTTGTACTTTCCCTGTCCCACCTCAGGAATCAGACATTTCTCTGAGGAATTTTAGTTTCTTTTGCTGGAGAGTGGTATTTAGAAACCAAGGTCTGGTCACTAAACACCCACATTGCTACTGAGGTTTATTGATTCTAGGCCCTTTGAGTTCTGCTGTTATGTAAAGTTCATACTAACTTCTCTCCAATTACAGACCCAAATCCCAGGGTTCTTGCTGTTCTCTCCCTATTTCACTTTCACATCTTCCTTCTCCACCAGGGAGAAGCATGACTCCCAAGGACATCAATATAGTTACTTGTTTTCTTAGTCCTACAACATGTAACCTATATTACTGTAAAAACAAACCCCTACATAGAGTTCAAGGATTGGTTGTAGTTCTTTTGGTCATGAGACTGAGGATAAATACACAAGGTGCTGCGGTTAGAGATTACTTGGATTTGTTCTTTAATGCTCCCTGTCAGTGTGATTCCGTTATTTGAAATGTAATTATTTATGTTTATGTATCGTTAGTAGGTTTCCCCATCTTTGTTGATTTTTTTAAATCTTTTTTTTAATTTGTACAGTTCTTTGAGTTACTGTTTTATATTTCAAAATCTATATTATTATTATTTTTTTTTGAGATAGAGTCTCGCTCTGTTGCCCAGGCTGGAATGCAGTGGTGTGATCTTGGTTCACTGCAGTCTCTGCCTCCCAGGTTGAAGCAATTATCATGCCTCAGCCTTCTGAGTAACTGGGACTACAGGTACATGCCACCACACTTGGCTAATTTTGTATTTTTAGTAGAGATGTGGTTTCACCATGTTGGCCAGGCTGGTCTTCAACTCCTGGCCTCAGGCGATCTGTCCGCCTCGGCCTCCTAAAGGGCAGGGCTTACAGGCATGAGCCACGGTGCCTGCCCAAATCTCTATAAAATGTTAATATGGTTCCAAAAGTCAAAACTATATAAAAAGGGTTAACCAGAGAAGTGCTACTTCCTCTCCTATTATTTTATTTTTGGAGACAGGGTTTCATGCTGTCACCCCGGCTGGAGTGCAGTAGCATGATCACAGCTCACTTTAGCCTTGACCTCCTGGGCTCAAGCGATCCTCCTGCCTTAGCCCCCCCAAGTAGCTGGGATCACAGGTGTGTGCCACAATGCCTGGCTAATTTTTTTGTGTTTTTTTGTGAAGATGGGATTTTGCCACATTGCTGAGGCTAGTCTTGAACTCCTGGGCTCAATCCAGGAGCCTTCCTTGGCCTCCCACAGTGCTGAGGTTATAGGCGTCAGCCACCACGCCCGGTCCCGCGTCTGATCTTTCCACCTTGTTTTGCTACCCTTATAGGTAACTAATATCATTTGTTCTCAGCTCTTCTTCTTCTTCTTCTTCTTCTTCTTCTTCTTCTTCTTCTTCTTCTTCTTCTTCTTCTTCTTCTTCTTCTTCTTCTTCTTCTTCTCCTCCTTCTCCTTCTCCTTCTCCTTCTCCTTCTCCTTCTCCTTCTCCTTCTCCTTCTCCTTCTCCTTCTTTCTTCTTCTTCTTCTTTCTTCTTCTTTCTTCTTCTTTCTTCTTCTTCCTCCTTCCTCCTTCCTCCTTCCTCCTTCCTTCCTCCTTCCTTCTTCCTCCTTCTTCCTCCTTCTTCCTCCTTCTTCTTCCTCTTCCTTTCTTCTTCTTTCTTCTTCTTCTTCTTTCTTCTTCTTCTTTCTTCTTCTTTCTTCTTCTTCTTCTTCTTCTTCCTTTTCCTTTCTTCCGCCCCCGCCCCCGCCTCCGCGTTCCTTTTTTTTTTTTTTTTTTTTTTTGGAAAAATAAACACATGGTTTTTTTTTTTTTTTTTTTTTTTGTTTATTTTTTCTGAAGTTGCCCCGGGTGGTGTGCAAAAGCACAAAATTTGCGAAAGGCAACATCCGC
>CAUYQU010038700.1:0-13681 GCA_963574635.1 Cheracebus regulus
TATCAATCTTCATTGAAGAATTTTGTCCAAAAAAATGTGGATAATATGTGTCATAAGGATTAATCAGCATAAATTATTCCCCAAAGGAAATTAAAGAACTGACAAACACCGCATGTTCTCACTCATAGGCGGGTGTTGAACGATGTTTATCTTTTTAAAATTCTTTATGCTTTTTAAAATTCTTAGCTTTATATTATGATGTGTTGGTCAGTTTCATTGTATTTATCCTGCTTGAGGTTCACAGTTATTCTAAAATTGTTGTTTTTATAACTTCCCAATAATTTAGTAATTGAAGCCATATCTTTTCACATATTGCTTCTATACCATTTTTTCTGAGACTCCAATTACAAACATGGTAAAACTTCTCAGCATATTCCTCAGGGTTCTTATGCCATCTTGTGCATTCTTCATTATTTTAATTCTCTGTACATTTTTAAAATTTTTAACATTTCTGAGCACATGATAGGTGTACATATTTATGGGGTACAAGAGATATTTTGATAAAGGCATATAATGTGTACTAATCACATCGGGATAAATGGGGCATCCATCACCTTAAGCACTTATCATTTGTGTGGTAAAAAAAAAAATCTAATTATACTCTTTTAGTTATTTTTAAATGCACAAATAAATTATTGGCTATACTCAGCCTGTTGTGCTAGCAAATACTAGATACTGTTTACTCTTTTTAACTATCGTTTTTTACCCATTAATCATCACAACTTCCTCCCCAACACTCCACTACCCTTCCCAGCCTCTAGCAACCATTCTTCTACTCTCTATCTCCATGAGTTTAACTTTGAACAACATAGATAGAACTGGAGGTCATTATGTTATGTGAAATAAGCTATTTCTTGTACCCATTAAAAATACCCACCACCCCCAAGCCCCTACTACCCTTCCCAACATCTGGTAACCATCCTTCTGCACTCTGTATTCGTGAGTTCAATTGTTTTGTTTTTTAGATTCCACAAATAAATGAGAATGTGCAATGTTTGACTTTCTGTGCTTAGCTTATTTGACTTATAATGACCTTCAGTTCCATGCATATTGCTGTAAATGACAGGATCTCATTCTTTTATGATTGAATAATACTCCATTCTGTATGTATACCACCATTTTCTAAATCCATTCATCCTTTGATGGACACTTAGGTTGCTTCTAAATCTTGGCTGTTGTGGATACTGCTGCAGAAATCATGGGAGTGTAAATATCTCTGGCATATTTGATTTACAATCTTTTGGATAAATACCAAGCAGTGGAATTACTGGATCATAGAATAGCTCTATTTTTAGTTTTTCAAGTACTGTCCAAATTATTCTCCGTAATTGTACTAATTTACATTCCCATCAACAGTATATGAGGGTTCCCTTTTTCCATGTCTTTGTTAGCATTTGTTATTTCCTGACTTTTGGATAAAAGGCATTTTAGTTGTATTAAGATGATATCTCATTGTAGTTTTTATTTGTATTTCTGGGATAATTAATGATGCTGAGCACTTTTTCATATACCTGTTTATCATGTTATGTCTTCTTTTGAAAAATGTCTATTCAGATCTTTCACCCATTTGTTAATTGGATTATTAGATTTTTTTTCTTTAGAGTTGTTTGTTCTCCTTACATACTCTGTAAGGAGTACTCCTTACATACCCATCTTCTCAGATGGGTGGTTTGCAAATATTTTCTCCCACTCTATAGGTTGTCTCTTCACTTGGTTGACTGTTTATTTTGCTGTGCAGAAGCTTTTTAACTTGATGTGATTCCATTTGTTCATTTTTGCTTTGGTTGCCTGTATTTACTGGGTATTACTCAAAAGACCTTTGCCCAGTCCAGTGTCCTAAAGAGTTTCCCCAATGGTTTATTTTAGTAGTTTTATGTTTGATGTATTAGATTTAAGTCTTTAAAACATTTTTACTTGATTTTTGTATATGGTAAGAGATATGGGTCTAGTTTCATTATTCTGCATGTGGATATCCAATTTCCTCAGCACTATTTAATAAAGAGATTTTTTCCTCCCAAAGTATGTTCTTGGCACCTTAGTTAACAATGAGTTAACTGTAGATGTATGAATTTTTTTTTTCTGGGCTCTGTATTCTGTTCTATTCATCTATGTGTCGGTTTTCATGCCAGTGCCATGCTATTTTCATTACTATTGCTTTCTAATATACTTTGAAGTCAGGTAATGTGATTCTTCCAGTTTTGTTCTTTTTGCTAAGGATAGCTTTGGCTATTCTGGGTATTTTGTGGATCCATATAAATTGTAAACTTTTTTATTTCTACAAAAAATGTCATTGGTATTTTGATAGATATTGTATTAAATCTGTAGATTGCTTTGGATAATATGGACATTTTAACAAATATTGATTCTTCCAATTCATAAACATGGAATATCTTTCCATTTTTATGTTCTCGTTAGTTTATTGCATCAATATTTTACAGTTTTCGTTATACAAATCTTTCACTTCTTTAAGTTTACTCCTACATATTTTATTTCTAGCTATTGTAAATGGAATGATTTTTTTAATTGCTTTTTCATAATCTTGGCTATTGGCATATAGAAATGCTACTGATTTTTGTATGTTCATTTTGTATTCTGAAACTTTACTGAATTTGTTTCATTTTTTGTTTTTTGGTGTAGTCTTTTAGGTATGTTCAAATATAAAATCATACCATCCACAAAAAATGATAATGTGACTTCTTTCTTTCTAATCTAGATATCCTTTAATTTTTTCTCTTGTCTGATTGCTCTAGCTAGGACTTCTAGTTCTGTGTTGAATACTAGTGGTGAATGTGTGCAATTTTGTTGTGTTCTAGAGCATAGAGCAAAAACTTTCAGTTTTTCTTTATTCAGTATGTTACTAGCTGTGGGTCCATCATATGTGGTTTTTATGGTATTGAGGTGTGTTCCTTCTATATCCAGTTTTTTTTTTTTATGGTTTTTATTATAAAATGGTGTTGAATTTTATCAAATACTTTTTAGCATCAGTTGAAATGATCATACGGTTTTTGTCCTTCATACTGTTGATATAATTTATAATGTTGATTCATTTATATATGTTGAACCATCCTTACATCCCTAGGACAAATTTCTCTTAGTCATGATAAATGATCTTTTTAAAGTGTTACTGAATTCAGTTTGGTATTTTGTTGAAGATTTTTGCAACAGTGTTCATCATGAACCTGGGCCTGTTGTTTACTGTTTCAGATGTGTCTTTAATTTTGGTATCAGAGTAATGTTTTCATATAATGAGTTTGGAAGTATTCCTTCCTCCTCTATTTTTCAAAATAGTTTGAATAGGATTGGTATTAATTCTTTAAATGTTTGGTAAAATTCAGCAATGAAGTCATCAGGTCCCATTGTTTTTGCTGGGAGATTGTTTATTATGGCTTTTAGGTTTTTAATTTATTCCTGGTTCAATCTTGGTAGGTTTTGTATGTCTAGGAATTTATCTACTTACCTAAGTTTGTCAATTAATTGGCATTTTGTGCTCATTTTGTGCCACTAACAATTCTTTGAGTTTCTATGGTATTGGTTGTAGTGTCTCCTTGTCACACCTGATGTTGAGTCTTCTCTCTTTTTTTAGTTAGTTTGGCTAAAGATTTGTCAATTCGGTTTATTTTTTCAAAAAACCAACTTTCATTTCAACTTTTGCATTATTTTCTACATTTTATTTATGTTTTGATCTTTATTATTAATTTTCTATGAATTTTGGGTTTAGTTTGCTCTTGATTTTTCTCTTTAAGATCCATTGTTAGGTTGCTTATTTGAAGTTTTTCTTCTTGTTTGATGTGGGCACTTATAGCTAAAAAATTCCCTTGTAGTACTGCATTCCCTGTATCCCACAGGTTTTTGGATGTCATATTTCCATTATCATTTGCTTCAAAAAAAATTTCCATTCCATTCTTAATTTTTTCATCAACTCTGGTCATTCAGGAGCATATTACTTAATTGTCATGTGTTTTTATAGTTCCTGCAGTTCCTCTTTCCATTGATTTCAACTCTTATTCCATTGTGGTCAAAGAATATTCTTGATATTATTGAAATTTTAAAAAATGTTTTAAGCTTGTGTTGTAACCCAGCATGTGGTCTGTCCTTGAAAAAGATTCCTTTGCTGAGGATAATAATGTGTATTCTCTAGCCATTGGATGAAATGTTCTCTAAATATATATTAGGTCCATTTGGTCTATAGTGCCAATTAAGTTGATGTTCCTTCGCCAATTTTCTGTCAGGATGATCTGTTCACTGCTGAAAATGGAGTGTTGAAATCTCCAGCTATTAGGGTCTCTCTCTCTTTTTAGCTCTAATAGTATTTGCGTTATGTATCTGGGTGTTCTAGTGTTGGGAGCACATATACTTATAATGGTTACATCTTTTGCTGAACTGACCCCCTTTATCATTATATAATGACCTACTTTGTTCTTATGGCATTTTTTCTTGGAATCATTTTGTCTGATATACGTATAGCTACTTCTGCTCTTTTTTGGCTTTATTGGAATGGAATGTCTTCTTCCATCCCTTTATTTAATCCATTTACATTTAGTGTTATTATTGATAAGGACTTACTCCTGCTATTTTTAATTTGTTTTCTGATTGTTTTGTGATCTCCTCTTTCTTATTTTCTTCCTTTTAGTGAAAGTAGCTTTTTCTGGTGGTAAGATTTAATTTCATACTCTTTATTTTTTGTGTATCTGTTTTTTGATTTGAAGATTTCCATGAGGCTTGCAAATACTATTTTCTAATCCATTATTTCAAGCTGATAAATCCCTCAGATTTTGATTGTCTGGAAAAATATTTATTTCTCCTTCATGTTTGAAGGATATTATCACCAGATACATTATTCTTCAGTAAATGTTTTTTTCCTTCAATGCTTTAAATATGTCATGCCACTCTTTCCTGAGTTGTAAAGCTTCCATTGTGTTGAGGTGTGTTTCTTCTATATCCAGTTTTTTGAGGGTTTTTTTTTTAATCATGAAAGGGTGTTGAATTTTATCAAATGCTTTTCAGCATCAGTTGAAATAATCATGTTTTTTTCCCTCCATACCATTGATAATGATATATCACATCGATTGATTTCCAGCTGCTGCCAGATGTATTCGATCCCCATTGTGTGTTTTTTGTTTCTTTTATCTTGCCACATTTATAATTAATTCATTATTCTTGCTATTAGGAATTTGATTATTAAATGCCTTGAGATAGTTTTTGAGTTAAATCTCCTTGGTGTTCTATAACCTTCTTTTAGCTAAATATTGACAGTTTCCTTTAGGTTTGGGAAGTTCTTTGTTATTATCCCTTTGAATAAACTTATATCACTACCTCTCTACTTCTTCTTTAAGGCCAATAATTCTTAGATTTGCCCTTTTGAGTCTTTTATTATATCTTGCAGGCATGCCTTATTCCTGTTTGTACTTTTTTCTTTTGTCTCCTCTATGTATTTTCAAATAACCCATCATCAAGCTCACTAATTCTTTTTTCTGTTTGATCAATTCTGCTCTAAGAGACTCTGATGCATTCCTTGGTATGTCAATTACATTTTTCAAATCCAGAATATCTGCTTGATTGTTTTTAATTATTTCAATCTCTTTGTTAAATCTACATGATAGGATTCTGAAATTTTCTTTGCGTTATTTTGAATGTTTTTGAGTTTTCTCAAAACAGCTATTTTGAGTTCTCTGTCTGAAAGATCACATATATTTGTCTTTCTGGGATTAAATCCTGGTACCTTATTTAGTTTGCTTGATAAGGCCATGTTTTTCTAGTGGTCTTGATGCTTTTGAAAATTTTTTAGTTTCTGGGCATTGAAGAGTTAGGTATTATTGTAGTCTTTGTGATCTCGGCTTGTTTGTACCTGTGTCTTGGGAAGGCTTTGTAGGCATTTGAAGGGGACTTTGGTGCTGTGACCTAAGTTTTCAACTATTGCAGACATATCTGACTTAGGGGACACCCAAGCCAAGTAATGTTGTGGCTCTTGAAGACTTGTTGAGGTATCACCTTGGTGGTCTTGGATAAGATCTGAAAGAATTATCTGGATTACCAGGCAGAGACTCTTATTCTCCTCCCTTACTTTCTCACAAACAGTTGCTTTCTGTGCTGCACTGCCCAGAGCTGGGAATGTGGTGGCACAAACACCCCTTTGGCCTCCATCACTGGGACTGTGCTGGGTCATACCTGAAGCCAGCACAGGATTGCCTTTCACCCAAGGTTTGCATTAACCACTGCTTGGCTGCTGCTTATGTTCACTCAAGGCCCTAGGGCTCTATATTCAGCATGTGGTGAAGCCAGCTTTTGTCTTTGCAGATATAGCCACATTTTCAGTTTTTCCTTCTGAGTGGCAAATTCCCTAGGCCCCCAGGTGGGTCCTAAGATGTCATGTGGAGGCCAGGGACTAGAGTCAAAAACCTTAGAAACCTACCTGGTGCTTCATTCCTTAGAGGCTGAGCTAACATCCCAAACCATCAGATGAAGTCCTTCACACTATTCTCCCCCTTTCCACCACCACCACAGGCCCACGCAGAGTACTGCCAGGCTACTGCTGATGTTCACTTAAGGCCCAAGGGCTCTTTATTCAGCTTGTGGTGAGTGCTGCCAGGTCTAGAGCTCACCCTGCAGGCAAATGGGCTCCCCTCTGTCCCAAGGAGGTCCAGAGGTGCCATCCAAGAGCCGAGGCTTGCAATTGGGACCCCAAGATCCTGCTTGGTGTTCTACCTGACTGTGGCCAAGCTGATAACTAAGCTGCAAGGCAAAGTCCCCTTTACTCTTGTCTCTGCTTTTCTCAAGCAAAAAGGAATTTCTCACCATAGCCATCACAGCTAGGAATGTGGTGTGTCTCACCTCAAGCCAACACATCTCACCATCTCACCCAAGGCCCACAGTGTGTGCTCTCTGGACACTACTTGTGATTGTTCAGACCCAAGGGGTATTAATCAGCAGGTGATGAATCCTACCAGGACTTTGTCCTTCCCTTTAATGCAGTGGGTTTTCTTTTGTTCCAGGGTATGTCTAGAAATATTCTGGAGCTAGGGCTTCAAATGGAAGCCTCATGACTCTGTGCGGTGCCATATCCTACTGTCGCTGAATTCATATCCAAGTTGCAAGAAAATGCCCTCTTTACTCTTCCCTCTCCTCTCCTTAAGCAGAAAAGTCTCTTGGAGCTGCAAACTGCTCCTAGGGTTTGGGGAGGGATGGCACAAACACTTCCTTGGCTGCCCTGGCTGGTGTCTCACTAGGTCACATGCCTCTCAAGTCCACTACCTCTGAGCCCAGCACAGCACGAGGACTTGCCTAGAAATTGCAGTCCTGTTGGCCTAGATGGCTTTTCAAGTTTATTTTTTGGCCCCAGATCATTTTTGCCTGTAGTAGCCAGGCTTGCCAGAACTCAGGTTCCAACCAGTGCAACAGATGACTCTTGTCCGGGTAGGGCTGCTCTAAATGCTCCCTCGGTGAGTGTTGGCTGAGTTCTGTTCAGGGTTGCTTTCCACTGTGACAGGGAAGACTGAGTTCCAGTGCAGCGTCCCACAGTCACTGCATTATTAATTCCCCAGGTTCACAGACTCTCCAGGCCATGTGGCCATTGCTGAGCATGGGGGAAGGACAGTACTGGCAATTCAAGACTGCCTTTCCTACCTCACCAGTGCCTCCTTCAGTGATATGAGGTGAAAACCAGATACTGTGATCACTCACCTGATACTTAGCTCCTTGAAGGTGCTTTTTTGTGTAGACGATTGTTAAATTTGGTGTTCCTTCAGGGAGGACACTTGGAGGAGGCTTCTAATCTTGCATCACTTCCCTCTTCTGTTCCTCTTTTTTAAATCTAGATTCTGACCTGTATTTAATTTTACTATTGATTTTTCAGATATCTATAATGTATTACTGTAAAACATTCTTAATTTTGGTTATTGGGTTTTTTTGCTTTGTTTTGTTTTGTTTGGTATCTAGAATTCCACACTTTGAAATACTGTTTAATTTCAAAAGTGTTTCATTTTATATATTTCTTTGAAAATATTCAAGATAATTATATGAAAGTCATTGTGTAACTCCATTTTCTGAAAAACAGGATATTATTTTAAAGGCATTGTATAACATAATTAGCTAAATGCTTTGTGTATCTAATTTTATTATTAATATTTAACTTAATTAAAAATGATAATTTGTTTTTTCCCATGTGCTTGATCATTTTAGGCTTAGTAATATAAATTTGATACAATTAAGCCTAGTATTATATCCTCCACCAAAGGCAAGTGTATTTATGGTAACTAAAAACCTTCCATCAACATAATCTACATAATCTAATTATAGGAAGCAAGATAACTTTAAGTTGGAGTTAATTACCCTGTGAAAGCCAGACCATTTTCAAATCACTCTTCCTCCCTGAGTATATTCCTAGTTATGGGGTGTTTACCAGCACTGCTTCCTGGGCAGGCTCTGGGCTCTAATTTTGTCACTCCAAGCCTTGCACTATTTTCAAAAGCTCTGCTTAGCATTTCAATCTCTCTCTTGCTTTTTGGCAATTTTCAAATACCAGGCTCCTCTTTGTTTTCCTTTTTGTTTGTTTCTTTTTTTTTTTAATCTTCAAGTCATTGTATTTATAATCTTTCAGTGTCTTAGCTTTGTGATGCCTTCCAGCATATGTCTAAAACAAAAATTTTTTCATAAGTTTTTCTGTTAGTTCATGGTAGGAGGTTAACTCACATATTCTAGTGTATTATCCCAGAAATGGACAACTTACACAGATTTTTTTTGCCTCTCACGTGAGAGTATTTACTTTGGAGGGGAGGAGCTGCTCTTGTTTTGGAAAATAAAAAACACAAAAATGTGTGTGTGTGTGTGTGTGTGTGTGTGTGTGTCTGTGTCTGTGTCTGTGTTTGGTTTCAGCAAAGATGCTCTCTTGAAAAGGAGAGATGTGCATACCTGTTGTCCCTATATTTATTTTTTATCTATTGTGACATATCACCATCTTTATTAAATTTTTGTTGAACTATATATCTTAACATTTTGTGAAATGATGATATAGATGTTGCTTCTGTACCATATAAGGATGACAGCAGCCATTATGATACAGTAAGGGGTGACCTAATACAGTTTGTTTTTTGTTTCTGCACAAATCTCAGGTTGAAATGTAATCACTAGTATTGGAAGTGGGGCCTGGTGAAAGGTGTTTGGGTTGTGGGGGAGGATCCCACATGGGTTGGTGCTGTCATTGCAATAGTGAACGGTTTCTCACAAGATGTGGTGGTTTTAAAGTGTGGCATCTCCCCACTCCACTCTCTCTCTCTTGCTCTTTTTTCTGCATGACATACCTGCTCCTGCTTTCCTTCTGCCATGAGTAAAACCTCCCTGAGGCCTCCCCAGAAGCCAAGCAGATGCCTGCCTCATGCTTCCTGTACAGCTTGCAGAACCATGAGCTAATTAAACCTCTATTCTTTATAAATTAGCTGGTCTCAGGTATTTCTTTATAGTAATACAAGAACGGCCTAACACACCTGCTTTGGGAAAATAAATTTATAATGATTTTTCTCTGTCCAAATTTAGAATCACATTCATAAAAAGGTATTAAGACACATACTGTTAGACTGAGGGTAATAGACTTTATTAGATGTTAAAAAGCTGTCATTAGAGATGACATTATTCAGGATATACTCAGATATATACTTCTTGGCACTATTTGTGTTTGCTTTTCTCAGTGAGAATGTGGCCTTGCTGGTAACTGAGTGTGGTTCAAGCACCAGAAGACCTTCAAGTTAGTACATATTTCCTTAAAAAGGAGTCCATGGATTCTGCATGGATTCATTTTGAATAATAAATCCATAAAGATATTTTAGACTAAAATAGAAACTCTTTGCCTACCAAAGATCTCTTTCTTGCCAAATGCTATACACAATTCTCAAACTTTTACCTGATTAAAGTCTCTGTGACATTGAGTCTGAAAGAGATATTTTCACTTGGTTTTCATTATACCTCGTTCTCTTAATTTTCTCTTGTCTCTCTGCCTGCTCCTTCTGGAGCCCCCTTGCTAGTGTGTACGCCTGTGCTGACATGCCTCAGGGTTTGGATTTCAGTGCTCTTTGTTTCTCTATCTGTACTCTGTCCTTGAGTAATTTTATTCTGTCTCATGGTTTGAATTCTAAAAAGTCTAATTCATATGTATGCAAATATTCTCAAATCTAATTCAAATCTATCTAAACCTCTCCTTTTAACCGCAGATTTATATATTTTGCTCACTGATCATGAAAAAAAGACATCTCAAACACAGACAGCCAAAATTGAACCATGACTTTGTATACATTCTTAATTCTTTTCAAAATTATTCCTCCCAAAGTATTCTACATCCCAGTGAATATTTCCGTTACCTGTTTAGTTTCATATGCCTATGGATCACCCTCAATTTATGTCTGCTTTGAAGATGCTCCATTCAATTAATCTTTCCAGTTACTTTGCTTTATTTCCTTGTATTTTGATTGAATCAAATAAACTCTACAGATTCTTACCTCCTGTGCCATCACACCATAATTCACATCTCCATCACTTATTCTTGTTGTGTATGATATCATTAGCATCCCTGTTTCTGCACCTCACATCATAATTCCGTCTTCACATTCTTTCTTTCTTTGTTGTTTCTTTGAAACAGGGTCTCACTCTGTCGCCCTGGCTAGATTACTGTGGTGTGATCACAGCTCACTGCAACCTCTTTGAGGCTCCAGTAATCCTCCTACTTCAGTCTCCCAAGCAGCTGAGACCTTTTATATTTTTTTTGTAGAGATAGGGCTTTGCTATATTGACCAGGCTGGTCTTTAACTCCTGGGCTCAAGCAATCTACCTGCCTTGGCCTCTCAAAATGTTGAGATTAATAGGCATGAGCCAGTATGCCCAGCCTTCACCTTCTCTTGAATGAACTATCTTTCAATAAATGTTTTAAAAAATCAATGATATCTCACACTGACTGTATCCTTTCAATGGGCTCCACATTGGAAATAGAAAAATCTAGATTATTTTGTGTAACTAACAGAGCCTTATATAGTTTGTCTGCTGCGTAACTGACATCATCTTCTATTATTTTTCTGTCTTACTATGTTACAGCTACTTTGACATTAATGTTGTACCTTAAACAGCAAGATTTTTCTTGCCCCAGAGTCTTGGTATTTGCTGTTGCCTTGGCCTAGAACACTCTGCTTACAGATTTTTATGATTGATTTCTTATTGTTACTCAAGTATTATTTCAAATATTCAATATGCAGTTCAATAATAAAGTATTGACAGGAAAGGAGCAATAAAAAAAATTCTGAAGGGCTGAACAGGTGCATAACTTGATCGACATAGTGAACATGCCAAAACAAAATGATGAAGGGATGCCTCGATTCATAAGTTTTATCCACTTTTCTGTTTATCAAACATTTTAAAGGCCAGGCACGGTGGCTCACACCTGAATGCCAGCACTCTGGGAGGCTGAGGTGGGCAGATCACCTGAGGTCAGGAGTTCAAGACCAGCCTGGCCAACATGGCAAAATCCAGTCTCTACTAAAAATACAAAAATTAGCTGGGTGTGGTAATGTTTTCCAGGTTCATTCAAGTTGTGTCAAATGGCAATATCTCATTCTTTTTAGGGCTGAATAATATTCCACTGTATATATGTACCATTTTTCTTTATCTGTTCATTCATTGACACTTAGATTTCCATATCTGGAAAATTGTGAATAATACTGGCATGATCGTGGAAGTGCAGGTATTTTTATGATGTGGTGATTTTATTTCCATTGGGTATATGCACAGAAGAGATATTGCTGGGTCATATAGTAGTTCTATATTTAATTTATTTAGAAACCTCCATATTGTTTTCATGATGACTGTACCAATCTACATTCCCATCAACAGCTTAAAAGAGTTCCCTTTTCTCCACATTCTCATCAATATCTGTTATCTTTTGACTTTTTTATAACTATTTTAATGTCTCACACAGTAGATTTGGTTTGCATTTTTCTGAGGATTAATAATGTTGAGTACTTTTTCATATACCTGTTTGCCATTTGATTATATATTTCTGCTATTGAGAAATGTCTGTTTAGGTTTTTTGCCCATTTTATAGTAGAGTTATTTGGTTTTCCACTCGAGTTTTAGGAGCTCTTTATAAATTTTGAATATTAATTCCTTAGATATGTGGTTTGCAAATATTTGTTCTTAATCTGCAGGCTGTCATTTCATTTTGTAAATTACATTCTTTTCTTTGTAAAAGATTTCATGTTTGATGTAATTTTATAAATTTACTTTTGCTATTCTAGCCTGAGCTTTGGCAGTGATATCCAAAAAAATCAGGGCCAATGTCAAGGAGTTTCCCTCTATGTTCTCTTTTAGCAGTTTTATAGTTTCTGGCCTGATTTTTATGTCTTTTTTTCCCATTTTGAGTTTATTTTTGTATATGGTGTAAGATAAAGGTCCATTTTATTCTTTTGTATGTGGAAATCTAGTTTTCCCAATACAACTTATTAGAGAGACTGTCCTTTCCCCATTGTGTGTTTTTGGCATCTTTTACAAAAAGCAGTTGACCAGCAATGTGTGAATTAAGTTTTTGGCTCTTTATTCTGTTCCAGTGATCTATATGTCTGTTTTTATGCTAGCACCATACTTTTTGATTCCTATATCTTTGTAATATAATTTTAAGTCAGAAAATGTGATGTGGTCAATTTCATTTTTTTTTAATTTTAGAATTGTTTTGGTTATCTAGGATCTTTTATGTTTCCATATAAATTTTAGGATTGATTTTTCTATTTCTGAGAAACATGCTATTGGGATATGGGTAGGGATTGTGTGTATTAAATCTGTAAATGAATTTGGGTAGTATGGATCTTTTAATAATAATAAATTCCGCAAATTCATGGGCATGAAATATCTTTCCATTTATTTGTGTCTTCTTCAATTTCTTTCATCAATGTTTTATAGTTTGTTTTTTTGTTTTTTAAATTTTATTTTTTATTACATTTTAGGTTTTGGGGTACATGTAAAGAACATACAATATTGTTGCATAGGTACACACGTGGCAGTGTAATTTATTGCCTTCCTCCCCTTCACCTATATCTGGCATTTCTCCCCATGCTATCTCCCCCCAACTCCACACCCCCCACTGTCCCTCCCCTATTTCCCCCCAACATACCCCAGCATATAGTGCTCCCCCCTCCCTGTGTCCATGTGTTCTCATTGAGAACATGCGGTGTTTGATTTTGTGTTCTTGTGTCAGTTTGCTGAGAATGATGGTTTCCAGGTTTATCCATGTCCCTACAAAGGACACAAACTCATCGTTTTTGATGGCTGCATAATATTCCATGGTGTGGGATGCAAGGCTGGTTCAACATATGCAAGTCTATAAATGTAATTCACCACATAAACAGAACCAAAGACAAAAACCACATGGTTATCTCAATTGATGCAGAGAAGGCCTTTGATAAAATTCAACAGCCATTTATGCTAAAAACCCTCAATAAACTAGGTATTGATGGAATGTATCTCAAAATAATAAAAGCTATTTATGACAAACCAACAGCCAGTATCGTACTGAATGGGCAAAAATTGGAAGCATTCCCTTTGAAATCCGGCACTAGACAAGGATGCCCTCTCTCACCACTCCTATTCAATATAGTACTGGAAGTTCTAGCCAGAGGAATCAGGCAAGAAAAAGAAATAAAAGGTATTCAAATAGGAA